>PVLC010010169.1:0-51403 GCA_004027655.1 Graphiurus murinus | reverse complement strand
CAATTCACAATAGCCAAACTATGGAAGCAGCCAAGATGTCCAACCACAGATGAATGGATTACAAAACTATGGGATATGTACACAATGGAATTTTACTCAGCCATAAAGAAGAATAAAATCATGTTCTTTGCAGGGAAATGGATGCAACTGGAAAACATTATATTAAGTGAGATTAGTCAGTCACAAAGAGTTAAGAAGCCTATGTTCTCCCTAATATGTGGATGCTAGGGAGAAGATGGGGCATAGGAGGGTCTCCAGATGAAAAAGAGAGATCCTCGATAAGCAAAGAAGTTGATTTAATTTTAGTGGATGCATGGGGCAGAGGGACACCCTAAAGCACATGATGTACCTACACAATCATATCAAGGTCACTCACTGAAGTGAACCTTAGGGGGAGGGAGGGGGAGGGAATGGGGTGGGAATCCGGGAAGGGGTCAAATGAGAATTGTGTGCAAATATGTTGTTAACAATTTGTACTTAACAAAGATATATGCTATATTGCACGAATTACTACAATAAAAAATTTTAAAAAATACAAAAAAAAATTTCTATTAGAAGATGGATTTATATTCAGGCTGCTTGAAAACAATATATAGGATATGTACCAAGATACCACAGTTAACTAGATCCTCTGGTTGAACCCATAGCCTATTTAAGCATGTTTTAGCTTTAGCTTCAGTTTATTTCATTACTCTTTTCTTTTTTCCCTTTTCTTTTTTTAAGCACTAGGGATCTAACCCAGAGCTTTATGCTTGCTAGGCAAGTGCTCTACCACTGAGCTACATTCCCAAGCCCCTTTACCTCAGTCTACTCTTGCACTCAAAGCACATCTGATAAGACTTAGGGAAATTCTATATGAGGTGAAACTTAATCCTGGTTGAAGAAACATTTTCCAAATGAAGGATATTAATACCCAAGTTACTAGAAAAAAAGAAAAACAGTATCTGGTAAGCTTTGGACAGTTACTACAATTTTCAGATAAGCAAGAGGCTGATATGGCTAATTATTATTCAAGAGGAGTCATTAAAATATTAGTGTATGAAGTGTAATCACAGAGAACAAGCCTACACAAAACTGCCTATCTTTCTACACATTGAGTCCTGAATTTTACTTTTATTATCAGTATTGTTTTTACTAAAAGGATAAAATGACATTACATAACATGGATGAGTGAGTCTCTTCCCTTCCAGATATGGTCTGAGGTTGTCTTTCATTGAGGAATTCTAGAATAATACCAGGTCATTGGCAAAATTTTTAATATTCCCAAAACTCTGAGTAATACAGTCATTATCTTCAACCTTCACAATTCTCAGACAATTAGAACTTTTTAGCATTGAGCTTACTCTGGGTCCTTCTTAGAGATACAAATTATGCCAATGAAGGTGATATTAAAAGATATTTATGCACGTTTATTAGAATCCTATGAAGAAAGAGGTGGGTTTGACACCCAGATATAGCCTATGAATCATACTGAAATCAATAAATTTATTCAACTTTTCAATTTTTGAAAATCTAGTAAAGTTAGTTTTTTAATGTAGTAGAATAAAACAAAGAAATAATTACTGGGATATAAATAAGACCAGTGAAAAGAACATCAAACTGTTACATCAAGGTTAAGGCTTAAATATTCTTTGAACATACATCGAAGTATAATTTATATATAGCAAAACTCACCCTTTTTATTAGTGTACATCAATGAGTTTTGACAATGTTACGATGTATAGCCATCATCACAATCAAGAGATGGAATATCACCATCACTCCAAAAAACGTTCTCACATGTCTCTTAGCTAAACCTTTTTTTTATATAATAATCCACACATTTTTGTTCTGCCTGATCCAATCCTCTCTACAGTTTAGTTGAGCTAATAACAGCAGCTTTGCCTTTTTTGTCCTTCAGCTGGCCTCTTCAGGCTTTACAAAATAAGAAACTGTAGTTTCCAGGGCAACAGCCTTGATTCTAACATTTATATGAGTTCTTACTTTTGATGAAGTCCAATCTATCCTTTTTTCTACAAATTGAATGTATTTTTGTATCTTATTTGAGGAATCATTTAATCCAAAATCACAAAGATTTTTTCTGCTATGTAGTCTCCTAGAAGTTTTCCATTTTATGTTTAGGTCTACTTTGAAGAGTTAATTGTTTGTACATGGTATGAAGTCTGAGTTGTGGATCATTTCCTTTTTGTATGTGAATATCCAATCACATATGTATGCACCATATTTTGAAAAGTCTATGTTAATATGCTGGATTTGAAACTGGCTGTTAGATGAGCCCTAAGCTGGTGTTGATGTGGAGTATATCAACTCTTGTCCTTCAGGAGAAAACAGCCTTATTTTGGAAAATGATACACAAACTGAGGAAGACCAGCCTAAAATATTTTCATTTTTTAAAATAAGGATGGAAATATTTTATTACCTCTTAAAATCCTAGGAAAATGAACTGAAAATACCCTTGATTAGTGATTATATGTTCCCCCAACCCTCCCCAGCCACAGTTATATCAGTAAGTTGCGATTAGTAGAATTCAACAAAATTATTTATCATCAGTGAAATGAGTACAGAGCTCACTACTACATTATTAATTAAACAAGGAAATAAATGTCACATGGATTTAGTTTCTGAAATGAGCTTCCCTAGAAGCTGATAGGTAGATATATTTCAAGCTTGTTTGACCTGTGATTTATATACCCTCCTCTGAAAAAATAATTAAAATAAAATAAAAACAGTTCCTTCCCTTTTTCCCCTCCCCTTTCCTATTTCTCTTTTATTCTCCCTCAAAATAGCTAACAGAAATAGAGTTTTAAGCTGGTGAAAAAGTATGGCTGGAGTCCCCAGTAACTCTGGAGAGTGTGTAGATTGCGTATTTACTTTCTTTTTTTTTTTTTTTTTTTGGTACTGGGGATTGAACTCAGAGGCATTCTACCTCCAAGCTATACCCCCAGCCCTATTTTTTTATTCTTTATTTTGAAACCGAGTCTCACTAAGTTGTGGAGTGCCTCACTAGGTAGCTGAGGCTGGCCGCGAACCCGGATCCTCAGGTCTCAGCCTCCCAAATGCTGGGATTACAAGCGTGCGCCACCACGCCCGGCTTGCGTATTTACTTTCTATCAGCCAAAGCTTGCAAAGTCCTCCTTCACCTGCTCTATGCTGTGTTTTCTTTCCTTTTGCCAGCCATTCACTACAACTTCCAATCTCCCCATTCTTTAAGACTTTGCTTAAATCATTTCTTTTCTACAAGGATTTTACAGGTCTCAGTCAAAAATAACATCTATGATCTGATACGCTTTTTTATTACAATGTTATATTTGTATGAATCTATATCTACAGATCAACACCTGGATCTCCATCTCTATCTCCATCTGCCTTTATTTTATTATTTTGCCTTAAAACCACTTTTTCCTCTAATTGTGTGCAGCATAGTGCCTGGAATATAGTATGTCAAACTGAACTGAGAGTCAAATAGGCTGAAACAGTGACTTGTCTTTTTACTTTTTACTTCCAATGGTCAAGCACATTGGATTTTTTTGTACCTAGTGATTGGTGATGAGACTTACTGAATTAAACTAAGGTTGGACATACTTAAAATTTATGACCTCTTACCACCAGAGTTCACATTGCAAAGTGAGCTTGATTAAATTACTTTAAATATACAGAAAGTGTTTGTAATGTAGGCTCCTCTAAAGTTAGTTGCTTTGAGGTCCAGCTCTCCAAGTGGGATTTCAGAGGCCCCTCTAATGGATTTCTCCTTGTTCTATTGTTATCTTTCTATGTGAACATAAGCAAGTTACTTAAAGTACCTGGGAAAAACAAACAATAGCATAGTACTGGTAGCCTAGCAACTTATCAAAATCATTATGTGATAATGTCTATAGAGTACTTTCTGCTTGTTAGATGGAGAGGGGCTTTGAAAAAACAAGCCATTACTAGTGTCATTAAGCAATATCTACTGGAACAAGGTCATAATTTCCAATATTTGTCACTATTTCTGCAAATCTCTGGAGCTAAACTATCCATGATGAGAAATAATTCTAACAGTGTGTGTACAGGGCAACCTCAATTAACCAAATGGAGCTATAGCACTCCAACATTTTTTCCAAACTGAGAAGAAAGTCCACATCTTTGTTAAGCAATGATAATTAACAGTGATTTAGAGCTTACTATCTGCCAAGAACCTTTCTAAACTTTTTACATGCAATTTCTCAATTGTCACAGTCACCCTTGACAATATTATTATTTCCATTTGGTAGATGAGAAAAATGACACTTGGAAAAGTACAAGGAAATTGATGAAGGCAACTCAGTAACTGCAGATATGGGATACAATTGCCAGAATCCAGGGCCCAGGATTCAAAGCACTTTCTTTTTTTTTTTTTTTTTTTGTACTGGGGATTGAACCCAGAAGCATTCTACTTCAGGGTACAGTCAGCCGTTTTTAAATTTTTTTAACGTTGAAACATGGTCTCCCTGAGTTGCTGAGGGCCTCACTAGTTGCTGAGGCTGATCTCAAACCTATGATCCTCCTGCCTCAGCCTCCCAAGTACTAGGGTTATAAGCATGGACCACCACGCCCAGATTAAGGGATTAAGCACTGTCTATCTAGTTGAAAGGAGGAAAGGATACAGGCTATGGAAGGAAAAAAGTAATCTTTTCTACTTCACAATTTCAGCAGAAATGGTCATGTGACTCATAGTTTTAAGGTTGGATGGCTCACACAAATTACAGACGAGAAGGAAGTAGAGGCCACAGCTCTGGTCCTGGAGGGGTTAAAGTCTAGGTGGAAAGGTAGATAACATCTCCAGTCATGATCTGTAAGGTGATGACCGTATGCTTCCAAGACCTCATAAAATATTACTTATCTAATACTTAACATGATCATGGGACCCCCCCACCATCATAACCTCTGATTGACTGAAAGTTTCACTTCATCTATTAATAACTAGGAAAGGAATGCATCCATGCGTTCACAAGTTCCTTCCAGACTTCTTTAATATTTAAAAGGATTGCTAAACTGGTAAATACCTAAAATTCAGCAAAATCTTGGACACGTCAAATGTAGGCTGGTAATACATAGCTAGATATATTCGGACTTTGTTGCAGGACTAGTGAGTTTTCATTAATGAAAAATAAGGTCAATTTAACAGAATGTGTCTGGTTTCATGTAAAGGTGGTTTTTCCCATCAGCTTCAATCTTTTTTTTTTACCAGTTTTGATGAGAACATAAAAAACAAGCATATCTTACTTATAGGTTCAGGAAGCTCTAGGGCACCTGAAATATTAATAACAGAACCAGAAACCAAAAAGGTTAGCAGGCTGGATTCAAATGAACAAGATGTAACATAAACAGAACTTCACCTATTCTGTGTAGCACCAAAAAGCAGGACAAAATTAGCCAGAATTTATATAAAGGCAAATTTCAACAATATGGAAAGTTCCTTTCTAATGATTAGTCACCTTAAAATATTTTTAAATAAATATCTTAAGAATATTTAAACAAAACACCTGTCGAGGAAGTTCTATCTTATACAATTTGTTGGATAAATGGTTTTTTTCTTCTGTTTTTAAGAGAGTACAGAAATGTTATAGTTTTGTATGAATGTGTTATATATTTTTGTATATTCAAGTATGCCATTGGAAAATACAGGATATTAGCCTCTCTCTAGTTCAAAACTTCAATTATGAAGTTTTTTTTGAGATAAAAGAATGAGATGATAGCATTTTCAGAGCTCATGAAACTAGGAACATAAGCTATAACAATTTTGCCATATAATAGAAGTGCTGCCGGTGTATGTTATTTAAATTGTGTTCCTTTTCCTAGGGATATAGCACTGAATGAAGAGGAGATCATCCAGAGGAATCTGAAGGTCAGAAGGACCTTGGTTTTCCTTCGGTTGAGCTTCACTTAATGTACTATTCTTCCTGTTGAATATGAGGTCCAAATGTGTGTATGTGGGGCTGGGGGGTACTGGGGATTGAACACAGGGGCATTCTATCTCCAAGCTACACCCCCAGCCCCATTTTTTATTTTTACTTTGAAACAGGGTTACTAGGTTAATGAGAGTCTCGCTGTTTGTTGAGGCTGTCCTGACACCTGCAATCCTTCTGTTTTAGCCTCTCAAGTACTGGGATTACAAGCATATGCTAGCACACCCAGCTGAGGTCCCAAATTTTTATTTTTAAGATAGTTTATATGACTAGAAAAAAAAAGATTTAAAATCTCAGTGACAAAAGTAGCTGTTCTAAGTCCACCTTGTCAAAGATTTTTTTTTCTGTTTACTTTTTTTAACTTAGGCCATCTAACTTCAAGAGATTCATCTAACTTCAAGAGATTTTTGTTGTCTTGAATTTTTTTTTTTTTTTTGAGATACTGGGGATTGAAGTCAGGGGCATTCTATCTCTGAACTACACCCTCCAACCCTATTTTTATTGTGTATTTTGAAACAAGGCCTAAGTTGTGGAGGGTCTCACTAAGAAGTAGCTGAGGCTGGCCTTGAACCTGATCCTCTAAGTCTCCCAAGTACTGGTATTACAAGCCTGTACCACCATGTCTGGTTTGATTTAATTTAAAAGCTGTTTTTATTTCATTCTTTTGTTAGTAAAATTCTAATAGTGTTATTACGTGTTGTGAAAATATATTATCAACATTAGGATTTAGAAAACATGTTTAAGATTACTTAAGAGAAGATTCTTGAGTATCATGTCCAAAATCTTAATATATTTCCTTAATATATTGAAAGTAATTTTTAAAGAGGCACTATAAACATCTACATATATTAGATCTATGATTCATTATTACCATGAATTTCCAAAGATTCTAAAATACTGAAACTATTCTCTAAAAAAAATGAAGTATTCTGAACTACATTATGATGTGAGATTACAATGTGCCAATAAAAGTATATAAACACTTTTTAAAAATAACGTGATTTTAGAAAGTACACTGTAATTGAATTTCAGAAAAATAACTACTATAATGCAATCTAACATCTAAGATGTGGCATTTCGATCAAAATGGGGCAATGAGTTCAAACAATGATACACAGAGGGGAGTTGAGGAGAGAGGGAAATAGGAAGAGAAAACCAAAAACAGATAAGCATCTTTGGTAGGTCAAAATGTAAACAAGCTGAAATGGTATCTATGGTTTGTCTCTTACAAAGGAAGCTGAAGGTGTTCCTCATGAAAAGGGATGGAGCAGAGAGGGGGACTGGGAGAGCAAGAGTCACTGCTTTCATTTGGGGGCTGAGAATGATCTATCTTAAACTAAAAGAAGTATTCATTCTTCACTCTCACCCATAGTTATAAAAGCTGACCAGAAGACCCGAGAGCCTTATAATTATGAAGGAGAGTGTACTAGGTGGTTGTGTAATTTGTTCTGTGACATACCCAATATCATCTCAGACTTAAGCCTCACAACTCAATTATAAGTCATGGCATTTGTTGGGGGATCCAAAGATTTAGATGGAGACAATTATAAAATATATAAAAATAGATTGGAACAAAGAAGTAAAGAGAAAAAGATTTAGAGGGTGGTTGGAATAGAAAAGAGAAAGCTAAAACAGGATAGAGAAGAATATTGAAAAATAAGAAGAAATGGAAGATTATGTACTTGAAAATGAGCCTGATGACAAAAATATCAAAATATATTAATGAACTTGTTTTGAGGGAAAGTAACAAGAAAAAAAATCACCTTTCAGAATGTGAATTATTTCAAGTGATCATAGAACAGTTATACAAGGATATTTCAGTGATTATTTTTAGAATGTTCAAGGAGATACATAAAAATGTAATTTCTGATTATATAAAGGATTATTAAAGCAGAAAGCTCAAGTAAGAATTATAGTTGAGTGCAAATCTAAGAAAGAAAATATATAGTATTTGAATGAAAATTTTCAATTAATGAGATAAAACTTAGACTGGACATAGTTAAAAAAAAAAAAAGTCACCAAAAGAGAGCATGAAAAACTTACCAATACAGAGATAAAAATATATAAATATTTAACTATGAAAATAATTTAGGTCCAATGAGTTATGTTTATTGTAAATTCCCAATAACAAGGAATGAAGGAAAAACAGATATAAGAAAAATGGCTGAGAAACTTCCAGAACTAAAGATACAAGTCCTCACCTTCATGGGACACTCCAAGTACAAAGCCAGATATAACAATAGGCATCTCTTTCTTTACATGTTGCAGTAAAATAAAGTTGTAAAATATCAATAATACGATCTTAACGATGAAGACCATCAAAGAGGAAAATCCTATGGCTACAAAGGTAAGGACTAGAGAAAAATAGACTTAATTAGTTGTAATAGAGTTGGGAAGGAAATAGGATACTATCTTCAGAGTGATGAGGGAAAACAACAGTTAATTAGTTAAGAATTAAAGTTGAATGAAGATATTTAAAGAAATACACACATGAAGAGTCAACCATTCAGAGATCTATAAAACTATAGAACTATTAAGATATATACTAGAGGGAAAATGAGAGATAAGAAACAATGAGAAGCACCAAAAGTAGTCTTAAATATTAATATTTCAAAATATACACATGGAAAAATTATATCATTAGTTACAGTGTAACATTAAAATTCAAGATGAGGAGTACATTTCCATGCACTATTTTAGACACCAAAGATACTGAAATAACAAGAAGGAAAGAAATTGTTTTTATTCAAACACTCAAAATTTGGCTAAAAAATCAGTTTTCAGAGATCTTACTTTATGCAGTACTTTTTGCAAGAGGTCCTTACATGACTACTTAAATATAGTTCAGATACATTAATTGTCTGCCAGATATTGTTTGGATCATGGTGCAAAGAGTGAACACAGGGAATTTTAATATGATTAAGGAAGATAAGAAATTGTTAAAGATGTCATATGTATAGCAGAATCACCCATGAGTTCTGGGGTGATGCTAGACAATGCTCCCCACTATAATCTTAGAGAAAATAGTTGTTCTCCAAAACTGAGAGAATTAAGTAAAGTGCATAATGGAGTTTTGGCTGCATGGAGTATTCTGACTTCTGAATGCAACACTTGCTACAGTGACTACCATTTTATTTTCTTCGGTACTAATCAAACTTCTTTTGAGATAATTTTGATGTAAGAATAGCTGCTCTTTGGTTTAATTCTTTCCAGTGGTTCTGGAAAACATAGGTCAGTGAAAAATGAAAGAATTCTTCAAAACTAATTTCCTGAAAATATATGTTATTCACGCTATATGTTCTTTTCTGTACAGTTATTTAACTGTAGTCACTGTTTTCAATTTCTAGCTACTGAAAAAGCATTACCTTTCTCTCCTTTTTTTTTTTTTTTTGTTGTTGTTTTCATTTGTAGTACTGATACTGGCAATTGAATGCAGGGGCATTCTACCTCCAAGATACACAATTCAGCCCTTTTGATTTTTTGTTTTTGAAACAGAGTATCATTAGTTGCCAAGACCCTCATGTCTCAGCCTCCCAAGTACTGCGATTACAGGTATGTGCACCTTACCAGGTTCCAAAAAAGCATTTAAAAAATCTAATTAATTGATATGGTCATAAATATTTTCTTAGCATCCCAACCACAAAATCTACCTCCAAAGGAAACTCACTTTGCAGGATATATTATATATTAATGTAACTGATCCATAGAGCTGATATTGGTGTCCATTGCTCAAAACACATGAATAGAAATCCTGACATCAATTGTAATCTCCCAAAATAGGGAGGGAGGGACTGGTTGTTTGGAATTCTAGAACTGGGAAGATGTTCCTCTTCTGTAGTCTTTTCTAAAGTCCTTTGGCTCATGAAGTTTCAAAGCCTCTGGTACTCATGTTACATAAGCTTCAAAATTAGTAGCCTTATTGTGTGAGTATCTTTTTTCCTATAGCATCAGAATAATTAAAGGAAAGAAATTGGTATGGAGTGTTAGAGTTCACATTTACCCAAGATATCCAGCTTTAATTTGGCTATCTTATTATATATTTGACTGAAACATACCCCCCTTGATAAATAAAAATATAAGTATGTTTTCCAAATACTCTATTCAAGTTCTGTTACTTTGAGAAAAGGCTGCCTCAAGCTTTTATATGAGGACATTAACATGAATCTTCCTAAAATCTCTATATACTGTACAATATAAATAATATTCACCTGTCTGACCACATTGATTTGTTGGCAAAATGAGAACAGCATGATTTAAATTATAGGAAAAAATACAATGAGCATACTTTGTAACTTGTAGAGGGCTAGCCCATTTTATAAGAACACAGCAGTTTAATTTTATCTTTCTTCTTTTCCTTCCTTCTCTTCCTTCCTTCCTTTTCCCCTTTAGTACTGGGAATTAAACCCAGGTGTATTGCCATTCTGATTGGTTTTAGGTGAAATCTCAAGGTAGTTTTGATTTGCATCTCCCTGATTGCCAATGATGTGGAACATTTCCTCATACATTTATTGGCCATTTGTATTTCTTCTTTTGTGAAGTGTCTATTTAGATTACCAAAATAAGACATGAAAAAGGTGATATTACCACTGACAGTATGGAAATACAGAGGATCACCAGAAACTATTTTGAAAAACTATACTCCAACAAAATGGAAGATCCAGAAGAAATTGACAAATTCCTAGACACATACAACCTCCCTAAATTGAGTCAAGAAGATATCGAAAACTTAAACCGACCAATAACAGTCAAAGAGATAGAAACAGCAATAAAGAGTTTACCATCAAACAAAGGCCCAGGACCAGATGGTTTCCCAAGTGAATTTTATAAAACATTTTTAGAAGGCTTAATCCCAATACTCCTCAAGCTATTCCGTGAAATAGAAAGAAACGGGACCCTCCCAAACACATTCTATGAAGCCAACATCACATTAATACCCAAAGCAAACAAAGACAGCTCAAGAAAAGAAAACTATAGGCCTATATCATTGATGAACTTAGATGCAAAACTGCTAAACAAGATACTAGCAATGCACATTCAAAATGACATCAATAAAATTATACACCATGACCAAGTCGGGTTCATCCCAGGGATGCAAAGCTGGTTCAACATTCAAAAAACAATACATGTAATTCACCACATAAACAGACTCAAAGACAAAAATCACATGATCATCTCAATTGATGCTAAAAAAGCATTTGACAAGATCCAACACTCATTCATGCTAAAAGCACTTCAGGGAATCGGAATAAAAGGAATGTACTTCAACATCATAAAGGCAATATACAATAGGCCCACAGCCAATATCATATTAAATGGAGAGAAACTGCAAGAGTTTCCACTAAAAACAGGAACAAGACAAGGATGTCCATTATCACCTCTTCTGTTTAATATAGTACTCGAGACTCTAGCCAGAGCTATAAGGCAAGAGAAGGAAATCAAAGGGGTAAAAATAGAGAAAGAAGAACTAAAACTATCCCTTTTTGCAGATGACATGATACTATACTTAAATACCCAACAAACTCAACCAAAAACCTTGTAGAACTGATCAACAAATTCAACAAAGTGTCTGGATACAAAATCAATCTTAAAAAATCAGAAGCTTTTCTATATGCCAACCAAACATCAACTGAAAAAGAAATCCAGAAAACAATTCCACTCAGAATAGCACCCCATAAAATAAAATACTTAGGGATAAACCTAACCAAGGAGGTTAAAGACCTCTATAAGGAAAACTATAAAAAGGTGAAGAAAGAAATCGATGAAGACCTTAGGAGATAGAAGGATCTACCATGCTCTTGGATAGGCAGAATAGATATGTGTCCATTTAAAAACAACAGCTTTTAGTGAATCTCTACCCCAAAGACCTTTATTTACACCTAATTGGTCAGATTTTGCCACATGGGCACCCATACTAGTTTATACTTGATACACATTATCTGCCACATCTACTGCATGATATGCTGATTAATATAGACAGAAAAATAAGACTGCCACATCTACTGCATGACAAGCTGGTTAATATAGACAGAAAAATAAGACATGGCTCCTTCTTTTCAGTGAATTCTGTCCCAACTATTCTATTAATCTGTTTTTTTTCCTTTTTGTTACTGGGGGTTGAACTCACTCAAGGGAATTCTAACTCTGAGCTCTACCCCCAGCGCTTTTTTTTTTTAAAAACAAGGTGATGGAGCCAAGTGTGGTGGTGCACACTTGTAATCCCAGTACTTGGGAGGCTGAGACCAGAGGATCTAGGTTCGTAGCCAGCCTCAGTTACTTAGGCTCTCCTCAACTTACTGAGATCCTGTTTCAAAAATAAAGAATAAGAAATAGGACTAGGGGGTGTAGCTCAGAGGTGGAATGCCCCTGGGTTCCATCCCCAGTACCAAAAAAAAAAAAAAAAGGAAACAAGGTGTTGGTAGGTTGCTGCAAGTCTCACTAAATTACTGAAGCTGGCCTTAAACCTATGATCCTCCTGTCTCAGCCTCCCAAGTATGGTGATTAGGCATTTATCAGTATGTCTGGCTTTATCCTATTATCTCATAAATGTGTGTGTATATGCAGACATATACACAAATTCTTATTTACAATAACTACATAGTCTTTTAACTTTTCTTCATTTGTCACACAATTGACTTTTCCCTAGCTATTCACTAATACAGTGCCGCTATGCACATCTTAGTAAATATAATTTTTTCAAATGGAAAGGACTGTATCCTTATAGTATACACTGATGCTTGTTATTTGCAATGGTTATATCCTATAAAGTCACCATTAATAAAGATAAATTTAGCGAATTCTGAGCCATTGCTTCTAGTGAAATACAGGTTTATTTACTGTAAGACTTTAGTCACATTTTTATCAACTGATCAACACATCACCTTATTTTATGTGTATTTGTTTAAAAATACCTTGTCTAATATATGTTGTTAATTTATTAACATTGAACTCATGGCAAACAGCTCTATAATTCACATACAAATAAAGTTTATCTAGCACAAACATTTTCTCTGTGAGGCACATTTCAGACTTCTTGCTCAGAGAAACAATCACACCTTCCCACTATACTTCAGGGCCATTTTCAATAACAAATTCAACAACAAGGAAAAAAAAAATTCATGCTACTAAGCGGACCATGAAAAGGACACACATTTCCAGTATGAAAGCTAAAAGACTTGTTCAACTTCTGCTGGGAATATATTTACTGGGAGAACCAAATTGTTCACCCCTCTACCCATGTCCATGAATGAGCCAAAAGCAAAGTGAGTTGTAATAAATAGGAAAATTGACAAGGACAGAATCTACAAATAATGAAGGGCAACTGTATTTCTAAAAGTGAAGCTAGTATATCTTTAGGTATGAATAATTTTGTAGATCATATCTCCACTAGAACATCTATGATTTATATTATTCACACCACTAAAAACAGAAACCAAACAAAAAACAATATAAATTTGATCTAAGAACAAAACCATGGCATGGGACAAGATGCTTAGATCCAAGAACCAAATTTGTCAGGACCCTTTATTTCTCAATTCTGCTCCTCTTTGAGAGATCCATTGTCTCAAGACACTTCTACGGCATATGGCCAGGGGCATGATTGTATTCAGCTCTGGACTCACATTCTATCACCAAATATTCCAGAAGGAAGGAAGCTTTTCTAAGTGACTGAAATTTGAGAAATGTTAGGGAAAGACGGGTATTCCTGGCCTGTCCTATCATCTGGTGTTCATGGAGAGAGAGTTTATTGTCAAAAGTTCAGAAGCCTAGTTATGGCCTCTGCAGAGATTCTGTCTCCTGTCTACTCATTGTCACATCAGCCACACGTTACTTCCCTAGTAAACTCTAAGTTCCTTAAAAGTAGAAACCATTTACTATTCATTATTGTGGATAGATAATATTCCCTGACGAGCTCATGCATAATGTTCAGAGTTAATGTAAGTAAGCCATGAAGGTTGTAATCTCAACAGCAGATAAATCCATTGTAATGGGTTTACTGGGTGGTAACCTAGGCAGGTTGGTGTGGCTGGAGAAGGTGGGTCCCTGGGGGTGTGGCCTTAGGGACTGTGCTTTTGAATCCTCTTGCTTATACTTTCTCTCCTTCTGGCTGCTATGACGTGAGGAGCAGAGCCTGTGTGCTCTCTTTCAGCTCTTTACTAGCATGCTCTGGCCTCACGTGTACTAAACCCAAAATCTCCAAGGAAATTGTGACCACATAAGTCTTCCTTTAAGTGGTCAGTCATTTGGGATTATACCAGTGAGAAGGTTGACTGAGATACTCACTGATATTCTCACCAACCAACAAGGAGCCCAGAGTTGGTGCTTGATGTTTATTAAATAAGTGCTGCCAGACTGTATTCCAGAGGGATGCTCTCTAAATGTTTACCAAAGCTCTTTAATCCAAATTTTCTAGATACTAACAAAGAATGCCTTTAATTAGAAAAGAAATATATTCTCCAACATATAAGTACTAATAGATACTTCCCTCCAAAGCTCAATAAAAGTGAGGATTAACAAATGGGATGCTATTAAATTAAAAAGCTTCTGTGCAAAAAAAGGAAACCATCAAGAATCTGAAGAAAGATCCTGTAGAATGGGAGATCTCTGCAAATATACAAAAAACAAATATTTTAAAAACAATAAAAAATGAGCAATTGACCTGAATATACACTTCTCAAAAGAAGAAGTACAAATGGGCAGCCTGGCATGGTGGTGCATACCTGTAGTCTACATGGGAGGCCAAGACAGCATAATCATAGGTTCAAGAACAGTCTCAGCAACTGGTGAGACTTTTAGCAACCTAGCAAGACCTTTTCAAAATGCAAAAAATAAAAATGGCTGGAAATAGCTATATCTTGGAGGTAGAATGCCCCTGGGTTCAATCTCAAGAATACTGCCAAGCCGGGCGTGGTGGTGCACGCTTGTAATCCCAGCATTTGGGAGGCTGAGACCGGAGGATCCGGGTTCGAGGCCAGCCTCAGCTACCTAGTGAGGCACTCAGAAACTTAGCAAGACCCGGTTTCAAAATAACGAATACAAAATAGGTCTGGGGGTATAGCTCAGAGGTAGAATGCCCCTGAGTTCAATCCCCAGTACTGAAAAAAAAAAAAAAAAAGAATACTGCCAAAAAAAAAAAAAGGAAGGAAGAAAGAAAGAAAGGCAAATAGCCAATAAATATATGGAAAAAAATATTTACCATTAGCAATCAGAGAAATCTAAATCAAAACTGCACTGAGATTATATCTAACTCTAGTTAGAAATAGCAATCATCAAGAACCCAAACTAAATAAATGCTGGTAAAGATATGGGGAAATAGAAATCCTTATACACTAGGGGTGGGATTCCAAATTAGTACAGCCACTATGGAGATCAGTGTGAAGATTCCTTAAAAACTTGAGATGGAACCATCATATGATCTAGCTATACCTCTCCTCGGGATCTTTCCAAAGGATTTGAAGTCAGAATATCATAGTGATATATCCATATACATGTTTCTAGCATCATAATTTACAATAGCCAATTATGTAACCAACCTACATGTCCATCAAGAGATGAATCAATAATGAGATTGTGGTCTTTACAGATTTTTATACAGCCATAAAGAACAAAATAATGTCATTTGCAGGAAAAATGGATGGAACTTGAGAATATTATGGTAAGTGAGATTAGCCAGTCTCAAAAAGTGAAAGGTTGTGTATTTTCTATCATATGTGGAGGCTAGAGAGAAATTTGGAAATAAGAGAGACTTTAGAGAAGAGATTCCAATAAAATAGTGGAAGATATTAAGGGAGGGAGGTGAGGGGGAGACTTGATGAAAAAGATAGTTAAAATAATGCTATGCACATACACCAAATTATCAATACTAATCTCAGTAACATGTACAGGGAATGGGAGAGAGTAGAGTGCAACATATGGGGAAACCTACCAAGTGTTGTGTGTATGTATGTTTCTATTACTCTGAAACTCATTATGATGTTTAATTACAATGCACCAATAAGAGAATATTTTAAAAGATAAACATACTACTAGAAAGGTAAAAATATGGATTTCAAGAATATCTTCCTGCTCTTACGGTTATAGAACTCATTTTGAAAGAATAGTTCTTTAAAAACTTAAAATTTTACACTTTATGTGCAAGAAAGAAACAAACAACCTAGTATAACACCAGTTTATTTTCCAGCTATCTCAGTGAATTAATAAACTGTTCAAAAGGGCTTTAAGTAAATGTAAAGCTTTCCTGTTAAGTGGGCTTCCTATTTTTAAAACACTTCTTACACAGTTGACTCTTGGATTTGTTGGGTCTATCTGTAGTCAATTAAATTAACAAGCTGCCTTTGAAATCATCAAGCTCAGAATCCAATTCCCTCTCCAGCCACTCATTTGTACATATATCCAGAGAAAACAGACTATTAATGATGTATACTATTTCTGTCTCACAGAGATAATCACGAAATGTATTACAAACCAATTATTAATTGCTTTCATTTTGTCACTGCTTTCCACAAAAGATTAAAAATTATTACATTTATATAGCATTTCATACCTTTTAAAATACTTCCAGATAGTATCACATCATTCTTATTGTCAAAGAGAAACCTGGTTATTGTTCCTGTTTTATTTGAGATATCTTAAGGCCATGAAATTAAGTTACTAGTGTGAGGAGGAGGGTCTCCAAACTCACCAAAGTAGACCTTCCAAGGGCATTTATAAGGACATTCTGTAGCTGAAATTATTAGCTTTACACAACACCAGGCATTCTTACACATTGTGACAGTAAGTCATTGTTTTGACAGCCAATCCTCTAGTCTTCATTTAAGAACAGAATTCCCTAGGAAGTTTCCACTTGAAAGGTGGTAAGAACAGTCACTGTGTGATGGAGTGAAAAGGGCATAAGGTTTGAGTTGGAGGAATGGATATCAGCTGGGAGACCTTGACCAAGTTGCTCAACTTTCTTAGGCCTAATTTTTCATTTATTTTTTATTATTTCTTCTTAAATATTTTTTAAATTTTTTTATTGGTGCATTTTAATCATATATCTTTGTTAGGTACAAGCTGGTAAAGGCTTACATGCACACATTTCTCATTTAACCCTTTCCCAATTCCTGCCCCACTTTCTTGTCCTCCCTCCTTCTCAAGTTCAGTTTAGTGATTGTAATTTTCTTTTTATAAATGAGAAGAAATTCCACTTCAAAGGGCTCTTGTAAAAACTAAATGAGAATACATGTTAAAAAATGCTACAAAATTATAGACCACTATTTGTAATCATATGACACAGTTGTATTTGTATACCCAACTAAAAATTCTACTAGACAAAATGCTTCATGAAGGTAGAGTATACGTCTTTTTTATCTTACTTGTTTCTGTTAGGATAGATCATAATAACTGGTATATATATGAATTCCATATATATGGAATGAGCATAATATATATATATATATATATATATGTATATATACATATATATATATATGCTCAGTAAATGTTTATTTTAAATGATTGTGTAAAAGCAGAGGCAGTTATTTAGACAAATGAGAAACTTTATTTTCCCAGTATATCAGATTTAATTATTAATAAGGCAGAGAAAAAGCTTTGGAGAAGGAAGAGAAGCTAAAATTTTACAAACACATCCCAAGCACTATTCTAGGTTTTTGCAGAATTATAATCATGTGCTTATCCCTATCAAATAAGAATTGTCACCACTTTTACAGACAAAAAATGAAGGCTATGAGATCTAATGAATTTCTAACCTCACTTAGCCAGTGCATAGTTCAGATCTTACTCTCTCCAAAACTCTTGTTCTTTGGATTCCATTGCCTTTTTCTGAATACACTGATTTCCTTGGATCTGTTAGTTAATCTTGATTCAATAAAAGAAGCCACTTTGTATTTGTCCGAAATAGATGCCTGTCCTGTCAATCATCTGTCATTATGAATGCAATTACCATGGTTGGTTTGCAGTTTTTAGAGTAGTGTGTCTCAAATTGTGTCCCATGGAAAAGCAGTCCTATAGAGTGCTCTACCAATAAAAAGTCACACATTATATCTCTTCAAAGAGATTCACTGTATATTATAACAAAATGAGACTCTGAGAAGTTCTAAACCAAAGTAATCTGTTGGATTTCCTATAGCCCAATGTGTCCTTTGAACATGAAATTCTTTTCCTTACCACATAGTACAGAATAATACCAGGAAAATAAGATTTGACATTGGAAAATATTGCTTTAAGGTCTTCTGGGAGAGTGTGCTCTTTAATCAGATAAAATATTGCCATTGTAGAAGACATAAACCCAGCTCACTGAAGAGATATAGTGTGTGACTTCTTATTGGTGGAGCACTCCATGGGATTACTTTTCCATGGGACACACTGCTCTAAAAACTGCAAACCTATCATGGTAATTACATTCATAATGACAGATGATTGATAGGACAAGCATCTACTGGGGCCAAATAGAAAGTGGGCTTCTTTTATTACAGCAAGATAGCTTGTTTCCTGTCCAAGCCCAGGTGTGCCCTCTTCGGTAGGAAGCAAGCTAGAGTCCAATGATAAAGCATTCAGTATTTTCCAACATAACAGATATGGTAGTGAAATATCCTGGGCCACAATGAGCCTTGGTTTTCTGAAGGAGGGATTGTTAAATCTGAGTGGTAAAAAAGTTGTCCTTGAGGACAAATGTACCTTTTCCATGAATTCAAGGAAAGATTTTGTAAAAAATTTAAACATATGATTCTACTATTGTATAACTTGGGGTTACCATTTGGTTATAAAGGAATATATGGCTTGTTGAATTCTAGAATGCTCATGAATTAATCCTTTATGGAGAAAGTACATGTATGCCATAAATTTACATTCATCAATTCTGAAATTACAAATAGAGAGGAAAACCCTCTCTATTAGGAACTTCTACTCCAAGCAACCTTCCCTTATAAAGGAGAACTGTACTTATACAATTATATAATTGTACCTGAACCTGAGGAAACAGCACAGTATTAGTAAGCTTCATCCCAGCTGTTTATATTCCAAACATTAATTCAGTGTAGATTTACTAGTAATAAAGCTAATACTCCAACTGTCAAGTATGACATTTCTGTATCCATCTCTCAATTGGCTATGAAGTTGGCTGGGGAGAGGGGCAGCAGAAAAACATATTATTAGTTATTATCATCATCAGAAGCAGAAGCATTATCTCCCAAATTCCTCAGAGTACTTTGCTTGCATTCCCTAGGATGCCCTTGCAGCCAGTAGCAGGGCTTGGGGTGGCAGCAAAAAGTTCTACAAAATATCACTCCTGATCTCAGCCTCCTTCCCAGGTAGTCATTTTACTCCATCTGTTGAAACTCACATGCCAGGAAATGGCTTTTTTCTCTCCCACTTAGCAATTTATTTTCTTAAAGTGATTTTGGTGATCTTATTCTATGTTCCAGAAAAGTGGACAAGTAAAATAGAGTTGCTCAACCAGAATGATATCTTGGCTTTGCATACTATTTTTAATAAAAATTATGGATTGCAGCCTCACAGGCACCAGATGTAGACTTTATTTTTAACAACAAACTCAGAATCTGTTTTTCTGCTCTGTGATTGCAGAGATCACGCTGGACTTCCACACTCTTATCTCTGACACCACTACTTAGCTATTAAGGCATTTGTTGAATAAGTTAAATAAATGAGCCACCCTTGCATTATTAATTAATGGGAACTTACTATTGTTATGAGGTAAGACTGCCAGGGAAGGCTGCTCAGACCCAAAAATATAGCCAGGACCACACTTGGCACTGAACCCAAGTGTAGTGTCAAATGGCTGTTTTGGGCTATTTTTATACAGACAAACTGTAAGCTCAGGGTGAAAAACTTAGATTTTTACCGCAGGGTGGTACATCAGGGGTGGTAGCCAAGTGTGTCATTCAAAAGCCACAAAATAGTTATTATGTGTAAACTCAACAAACCACATCAACCCCTTTTATTACACATATATCCTGACTGTGACAAAGATGGATCCTTCCATCATATACATCTCGGTTGTGACAAGAATGGAAAGTTGCTAACAGGCTGTTTCTGCAGGTGCTAGTCAAGCAGAAATTACAGAAGCCAAACAAGCAGTTATGCCTGGCTAGCTGGGTCACCTCGGGTAGCAACATGACGTTACTGATGTTAAGGCTACGGCCTCAGGTTAACCCACAACACTACAAACTCTCATAAATTGTGTCTAATATGTAGGTAAGACACAACCAGAGCCTTCAAATTCTACCTAGCTCTTTTCCTTTTCCCTAAGGTTGAATTCCCCAAGGATAAGACCAAGAAAATACATTCCATATTATAGGCTTTGGCATCATATCACCCTGAAGTCCCCTGAAGAGTGGACTTAGACTATATTTAAACCACAAGGACTGTTCTGCCTAGAAAGAGGCAGGTCTGGGAATTCTGGCTCATGTTATACCTCTTTGATCCAACCAGTTCCAGCTAAGGAAAATTTCAGGGAAGGGGGTGAGGAGCAGAGATGGGAGATGGTATTATTTCTCCCCAAATAAGAGCCATTATGAACTATCTTATAGTAAAAACATCATAGGCAATATTCAAAAATGGTAATCATGGATAATTTTATGTACCAACATGAATAGCCCATAGGGTGCCCAGATATTTGGTATGTGTTTTTGAGGGTATTTCTCCAAGAGAGTAATATTGGAATCAGCAGATCCAGTAATAAGATCATTCTCCTGAGTGTGGGCAGGCCTTATTCATTCCATTGAAGGCTAGAATAGAATGAAATGGTAGGTAAATAAGAATTCACTCTGTTTGGATATCTTCAAGATGGGACATCAATCTTATATTTTGCTTTAAGACTTAGAAAGAATGCAGTTTACACCATTGGTGTAAACTCTTCTGGTTCCAAGGCCTTATCTTCAGACTTGGACTAGACCCACACCATTGGCTCCCCGGAGTCTCCAGTTCATCAACTACAGATTTTGACTTCTCAATCCCATAATTATGTGAGGCAACTCCTTCTAATTAATGGGGAAGGAGAGAATAAGAGTAAGAGACAGAACAAGAGCATGCAAAAGAAAACTCTCTCACTGGATCTGTTTCTCTAGAAAATCCTAATTAACACATGGTCCAAAAGCAAAAGGATTCCAAATAAGAAAATATATAACAGGAATGATTTTTGTGTATTTAATCATCAGGTGGAAAATACCTTTCTCTAACATCCCTCTGTATCCATGCTCTTAAATCAGACAAAAGTTCTTAGTCCCTAAGAAGGTTATAGTTATTAGTCCAGCAAATGGAAACCTACCACATCTGCACAGTGGAAGTTAAAATTAAAAGTGGAGCTGGGCATGGTGGCCCATACTTGCAATCCCAGTACTTGAGAGGCTAAAACAGGAGGATTTCAGGTTCATGGCCAGCCTCAGCTACTTAGTTCTAGTCTTATAGGAATATCACATCTCTGTGTGAAAAATATATATTTTTTTCTTTGTTGTAGTACTCAGGATTGAACCCAGAGACATTCTACTTCTGAGCTCCATTCCCGGCATCATTCAATTTTTTTTATTTTTAAACAAATTCTCATTAAGTTGTTGCAGACCTCACTAATGTATATATATATGTATATACGTGTGTGTGTATGTATGTGTGTGTGTATGTGTGTGTAATAAAGAGGTAAAACTAGAATTAGACTTAAAGATAAAGAATTATAAGACTTACAAAGGAAAAGAAATAGAAAAGATTTAGGTCTGAAAGGAAAGGTAGAGATGGCAAGTAAATAAACAAGTACCAAAAAAAAAATCTACTTTTGAAGTTTTCTTTCTATCTGTCTTGGTCACCTTCTCATTGCTATAATCCAAAGCAACTGACCACACAACTTAGAGGAAGAAAGATTTTTTTCAGTTTCTTGTAGATCTTAGAGCTTCCGTCCATGCCAGGCTGGGTCTGCAATGCTTAGAGCATGGCACTGGGAAGCAGAATGAAGGCGAGAGCAAGGGTTTTGCTTACATATCATGAGGCTGGAAGCCAGAGAGTACAAACAAGCAAGGGGATCAAAGACAAAAGAACAGCTCCTAAGGTTACACCCCTAGGGATCCACCTGCTCCAGTCAAACCCCACCTGCCTAGGTTACCACCCAGTAAATCCATTACCCACCAATGAGACTGAAGTCATCATGACTCAATCACATCAACTCTGAACAGTAAACATGAGCTCTTCAAGGGACATTCTATATCTAGTCACAACTCTATCTAAAGAACCTTCTTAAAGCTCCAGTCTTTAATCAGCTGCTTCAGAAAGGCTTGCTTTTTCATGAATATAAGGTAGAATAGAATAGATTTAAAATACAGAAAGGAGAGAGAAGAAAAGGAGACTGTAATTTCAATCTGAGAGCCTATGCTAGTTTCTCTAACCTTCTCTCCCTAAGCCAGTATTTTTCCCAGGCCTGTCATTCCCAAATTTCTAGGAAATATACAAGTCTTCAAGTTACTGTAAATTCACTTATAATCCCAAAATTACTGTAAATTCACTCACATGAAAATTTCCCTATGTAATTGAATAACACATGTATTTTTAAAATAGATTAAGCAAAGGAAGATACAATATTTTAAGAAACCTACAATATAGGGTATAATCCACATATTGTCTATTGATCAGATAATGAAGCAACATCAGAGATTCTGAGTACTGCCAGACCACCTTAAAACATTTTATGATCACCAGACATCTGTCACCCCCACATACCTTGCCATGCACACTCCTCACAAATATTCTTTAAAAGAAGAGCCTGAAACCACAAAAGCACTTCTCATTCTTAAGATAGCCCACATTCTTTCTGGAGAATTCGTGTCTTCTACTTTTTTCCCAGTGCTGGAGATCAAATTCGGGGCTTCATGTATGATAGGCAAGTGCTCTACCACTGAGCCACATCTCCAGACCTTCACCTTTTACTTTCTAATAAAGCTCTTCCTTTTTGCTAAACTGACACATCCTTAAATTCTTTTCTGTGATGTGTCAGGAGCCTGGAAGGTCCAGGTGGAGGCCTCCTCTGCCTCTAAAGTCCCTTAAAGTGACCAATGCAAAGTTTTAAACCTCATCCCAAATCTATTAACTCATAATGCTCAGATGATGTCCACAACTTCACATTCTAAGTAAGTGTTTGGTGGTATTTACACACTCTAAAACGTTAGAATCCCGATGTTAATGCACCTGCAGTAACTATGAAAGGATTTGGTTCTTTATCCATTTGTGCTGTTACTTTGAACTGGTTAACTGAAAATTTAAAAGCTGAATGTTCCTATATAGAAAGGCTGGTAAATCTTTCTGGTCTACATTTGAAGCAGTGTATTCATTGACAGAAGAGAAGGAGCAGGTTGATTTCACCTCTGGAGAAGCAAATCTAACTTCTGAACTTCTCTTTACTATAACTGTGGATAGGGTTTAGTCTGTCCTTGTGAGGCCTGGCATCCTCCCACTCACTCAGTTTTAAAAATTCTTTTTTTTTTTTTTTTTTTTTTTGCGGTACTGGGGATTGAACTCAAGGGCATTCTACCTTTGAGCTATAACCCCAGCCCTATTTTTTATTCTTTATTTTGAAACTGGGTCTCACTAAGTTGCAGACAACCTCACTAGGTAGCTGAGGCTGGTCTCGAACCCGGATCCTCTGGTCTCAGCCTCCCAAATGCTGTGACAAGCGTGTGCTACCACACCCGGCTCCACTCACTCAGTTTTCATGATTATCCTCCAAAGGTTTCTGGACAATTTCAACAGGGATCATCCCCTTGAAAACTGAAGTGACTTCGTAAGCATATATAATTTCCACTTTTTAGAAATAAGTTTGTGGCATAGAGAACCCATTTTCAAAGTAAAAGAAAACACAAAACCATACAATGGGAACCATATTAAAGTCCAGAGATTTGCTTCTATTGTTCATGTGTTCTAGGAATTCAGGCAAGCACTGAATTCTCTGAAGGTTCACTGCTGATTTATAAATATAATAGGTTGGTCTTAAGGACTTTTACGATTCCTCCAAATATCAACAAAATGAGTTTTATATAAAGTTTAAAAATTTATTTAATTTGCTACTACTAAATCTAATAGAAAAGATTTCTCATATGAAAGTCCAAAACTAATACTGATAATAATATATATGGCAATATTTTTTAGCCTGAATTTAAAATACAGATGTTGTAAGGCATTTTGAAGCCTTAGAGGATTTTTAGAGTTCTGAACACTTTGATGGTCTAAATGCAGATCTGTGCCTTTTGGGAGATGTGAAGAATTGCTAAGATTACACTATGCAAAAATAAATCAGTGAAACAGCATTGGGGGAGTGATTTCATTTCAGTGAGAGAGACTTCATTTTAATGTTACTGTTTATAAAACATCTTGAATGGCCATTTCAGTATTACCACCTATATAAACTATTTAATAACACCTTGATCTCTCAGTTCTTATACTCTGTATCACTAAATAACAGGAACAATAATAACATATTTTGTCTTTCAAACATCTCATAATTCCTTCTGCAATAGAATTTTAGGAACTCAGCGATATCCTAACCTATGAACCACATCTCTTTTAAGTAATCTTTAAACAGGAGACAGGGTTTATATTTCATGTATTAAATTATCTATAGTACACTATTGAATACAAAATGTAGTGTAGGACCTGGGAGTGGAAAGGATGCTAATCAGATTACCATTCATTCTCCTACCATAATCCCATTGAGTCATCATGAATCATGTGGAGAGGAAAGTTTTATAATTGTCTTAAGTGATAATGTTAAGGTTTTAGAGTCTTTTCATTATCCAAACTTCTTACCTGAGGTCTCCCCTGAGTGCCATAGAAAGTGACTTAAATCTTGAATTCCTTTCATGATGGAACAACTCTCTGAGGGCTAAAGACCAGAATGTCCTTTCATCCTGAAAGCAAGAAAACATTGGCCTTCTTAAGTTTGAAAAAAATAGTGAATATGTATGCAAAATACTACAAGTCCTCCAAAATGCCAGTCTCATATAAATCTAAATTATTGTGTTTTCTTTAAAAACTTCAAATTGAATGTTTTCCTCTAAAAAAAAATGTGCAGTGGAAAAATTAGGCCCCTGCAAATATTTCTCCTGACAAAACTGATTAAACCCTCTCTCTTCAAACTTCCTTTAGAGAAAGCAGGAGCAAGAGCAAAATCAAGTCCTCTGCAGCTGTGTCATTAGCAGCTCATGTCATTAGACAGCAAGTGCAGTGTTACCGGAAATCTCCCATCTCAGACTGTACAGGGATTTGGGTTTCAATTTGCACCTGCATGTTTTTCAATAAAGCAATCAACCTCAAATTAGACAATGCCAAGGTTCAGATTGCACAGGTAAATGGAACTCATGCTGAACAAAGTACTATCTACTCAGTAGCCACTTTCTCTGGCAACGCTTACCCCATGTAACCAAAGTACAGTAGATCATAGAGTCAAAGAGGAGAAGGCAATAGAAATTGATTGGTTATGACACTATGATTAAAAGTCAGTTTTCTTTGTTCTACACTGGAAAAGAGGTAGTGAACTGGGTATGGGATATGACTTCAAAGGACCTGAGTTCAAATTCCTCCTCTGAATCTTAATGGCTGTGCAACTTTGATCACTCAACTTTGCCGGGGTCCAGACCTAGCAGGAGTTGGGGGTCTGTCGACAGGTGGGGAATGAGATGAGGTCTCGAGAATATGCTCACACTGCAGGCAGTGTTGAAGCGCATCTGTTTATTGCTTGTTAGTAGCTGTTTTTTATACTATCTTTTTTGCAGTGAGGTATATAGAACAGAAATTTTTACAGTCTTATTTTTCTAAAGGTTGAGTAGTTACATCTTTAACTAGAAAAACCATTTCCCATGGTATTTGATGGGATTAAGAAAACAGTAAAGGTTACAGACTACAATACGTATATAAAAATTCTTTTAGTACAAAACAGTGTTAAAGGTTAACGATGAAGAGTCTCTATTCATTAGCTTAAATCTTTACTATTTGTTTAGCTCCTTTAAACAGTGTCCTTATCTTTTTCTCAGTCAGTTAGAGAGTTAGTTAATGTGTGGTGAAGTTTCAGAGAGAGAAAGAGGAAGTGGGCAAACTGTCTGTCTTAAAGCCTTCTTTACTCATAGATAAAATAGTAGACCTAAGTCTCTTTGGCTTATTTGTTTCTGTGCCTGTGTGCTGAGAGGGAACACAAGGCTGTTTAGTAACTTAGCTTATAAAGTCCGTATCCTGACTAATGTTTGTATGTGGTTAATTAATTTCTTATGGGTTGTCTTGAGGCACTGCTTTTTCAGCTAATATTGAGGAATCATAATCCGTCCGGCCATCCTGTGTTTCTAAGAATTTTTCCTTTATAATGAATGTGAAAGCAAAACCCAAAGCCCCCCAAATTTCCAGAATATAACATAATGCAAAGTGGGATGTGCCACGAATTCCTTCTTTTGGAATTGTCTGCCTTGCAGGACTCTAGCGGACCACTGTTAAGGAGCTGTGGCACAACTTCCCCAAGATTAGTGGTCAAAGAAGAGACACAAAGTCAATGGATCATAAATGTTAACTGAGAAATACATCTGCACAAATAAAGATAGCTAACTGATCCTTGACAAAAGAGCAAAGTCAACAGAGGAAAAATAATGTTTTTTCAGCATATAATACTGAATATAATTGGACATCTACATACAGAAAAATAAACATGGGCACAGACCTTATACCATACACAAAAATTAATTCAAACTAAATCATATACTATAAAAATGCAAAAGTCTAAACTTTAGAAAAAATATAGGATGGATTAGGAGTATATTTTGGTGGTAGAATATTTTAACTAACATGCAGAGGAGATTGAGTTCAATCTCCAGCACTGGGGAAAAAAAGAAAGAAAAACAAAATTTAAGTGACCTTGGGGTTGGTCATGAGTTTTTAAGATATGGAAAATAACCTGATAATCATGACTTTACTAAAATTAATGAATTCTGTTCTGTGAAATAAATTGTTAAGAGACTAAAAAGATAAGTCATAGATTGGTAGAAAATATTTGCCAAAAAAAGCCGGGCATGGTGGTACACGCTTGTAATCCCAGCATTTGGGAAGCTGAGACAGGAGAATCCAGGTTCGTGGCCAGCCTCAGCTACTTAGTGAGGCACTCCGCAACTTAGTGAGACCCTGTTTCCAAATAAAGAATAAAAAATAGGACTGGGGGTATAGCTCGGAGGTAGAATGCCCCCAAGTTCAATCCCCAATACTGCAAAAAATAAAATAAAATAAAATAAAATAAAGAATAAAAAATAGGGCTGGGGGTATAGCTCGGAGGTAGAATGCCCCTGAGTTCAATCCCCAGTACTGCAAAACAAACAACGATATCTGACAGAACTATGAAACAAAGAAATTTATTTTCTATTGATATTCTATTACTTGAGATGCCACTTGAAAATGTTCCTTACAAATTGGAATTCAATAACAGTTTGCCAGCAGGGCATGGTGGCACACGCTTGTAATCCCAGCATTCAGGAGGCTGAGACCAGAGGATCCAGGTTTGTGGCCAGCCTCAGCTACCTTCTGAGGCACTCCACAACTTAGTGAGACCCGGTTTCAAAATAAATAAATAAAAAATAGGGCTGGAGGTATAGCTCAGAGGTAGAACGCCCCTGAGTTCAATCCCTAGTACCGCAAAAAAAAAAATAAATAAATAAATAACAGTTTTCCTTAACTGAAGGTAAATGTACAGAGGCTATAATAGAGATATATAACTATATATTAGTATCTACATCATATAGTTTGATTTTCGAAGTGCTTCATATATTGACTCATAAGAAATACTTTGTGGTGGTAATGTTGGTGGATATTTTCTTATTGCCTCACTCATTTAGCAGTTGTTTTGTTAAGAAGTATTCAGTAAAAGAATTCCCATTTTACAACATGTACCCACTCTAATAAGACTGAATAATAATTCATACTTTCTGGGAAAGACAGCAAATGACAATCATAAATGCTTATAAAAAGACCTTAAAGATTACATACAAAAATAGCATTACCTAAAACTAGACATACACAGCAAATTTTTTCAAAACTTATTACTCATGTAACCTAAATTCTTTGGGAAAATACAATAAGCGATAAAAAATTCAACTTGTAAAATCACTTAGCAATATCTAATCACTATTTTAGTAAATGAAGATAATCAAATTGCACTATCTTTAAATGATATACATTATCTTCATGATGTTTTTTTATTTGTTTTAATCCCGAAGTCATAAATTATGGGGATATTTTTATTATTTTTTTAATAAGATGAGTTACAAAATGTTCTGCTTTGTTGACTTCTACCAACACAACCTGATTGATTTGCATGAAGGGTCCACTATACTCTGATCTGTCCTCTCTGATCTAACACTTTTTATTTAGAGAGAGTGCCAGGAAGACTGGACCTTTACTGTTCAATATACCAAAGATTTTTCTTTCTTGATGAAATGTGAACTTCAATAACTAGAAAGACATAGTCTCTCACTCACTCTCATTCATCTTGTCAAAACCCTCAGTGGAGAGTCCAGGTGATGCTTAGACACTCAAGAGGGTTACAAAAAAACAAACAAACAAAAAAACTAAACCCATGGACCCTAATAAGGAAACAAAACCAGGTATCTAGAACAATATAGAAAGATGACAGGTATATATCTCTAGGTAATGGAATATTTGTTACATTCTAAAAGCTAATATTTGTTACATTCTAAAATACACATAAATCTAACAATTTTTTAAATGAGAATATTTTTCAGAAAGTTTTTGTTTTACCTTATAGTTAAATATTGAAAGGCTTTCTACAGAATGTAAGTTATGCCTGCTGTGGCTCCATGAATTCAAATAGATAGTGTAAGAAAATGTTCTGAAGAGAGCAAGAATTCATCTGGAGAAAGACACTGGAGTTTAGTCTTAAAGCAAGAGAGGCTATGAGACTCAGCAGACAGAGGCAGAAGAGGGCATGAAGCTGGACAGAAACCCCATAACTAAAATGGAGTGCCATTCTGACAAAAACAAAAGGTTGGGAGAGGGGAGTAATTAGGTTGATGGAAGGTGCAGGTGAATTTTCTGGTGGTATGCTTTATATCCAACAATTTAAACTTTCCTTGCTTCCAGTCAGCATATATGAGAGACCGTCTCTGATGCCCCAGTCTGCCCTAGTATTTGTAAAAGCAAAGCCCTTTCTTAGAAAGACTTTAGGATGATCTATGCTTTTCACCAGGCAGCTGTGAGAAGAACCTGAACTTGTTACTACCTGAAAGTGACCTCCTATGGAAGAGGCTGATGCCAAAGGGTGGTGAACTTTATGATAAACACATGTATCTCAGTCAAACATGGTGGTGCACACCTGTAATCTCAGTACTTGGGAGGCTGAGATAGGAAGATCATAAGTTCAAGGACAGCCTCCCTCAGTAATGTAGTGAGATTCTCATCAATTTAGTGAGACCTGGTCTCAAAATTTAAAAAAAAAAAAAAAAAAAAAAATTAAAAAGTGCTGGAGATGTAGCTCAGAAGTAGAATGTCCCTGGGTTCAATCCCTAGTACCACACACATACAAAAAGACATGCATCTCCCCATATTTTGCCCCAAATCACTCCCACAGATTCAAAGTGATAGCCTTTAATGGGGAGGGGTGGGGCGCCTGGGGTCTAAAATCAAGACAAAAATAGAGCCGTTCTTTAAACTCTGATTAGCATTCTGGGTCTAAACCTTGTGTGGATTTATTCTTTTTTGTTCTAATAATTCTTCCCAGTCATGATACTGTCCAGCCAAGGAAATGAAGTTTGAATAGTGTTATCCTTCCTGTCAGATGAGTGTAGAAACTAAATTTGCTCTAAATATAATCAGCCCATTATGCAGCTCAAGGAGTAAAGCATTCTCTTTAATTCAGCATCATCACACAAGTAGAGCGCCCTCCATATGCTAAAGTGCTATAACCTGTGGGCTACAGCTTGCTTTTGCACTGCAGATTTTTCAATGTAATTGCATGTAACACTTTATTTATAGTCATGAGAAGTATTTAAAATCCAATTACATAGTTGGAAATTGCATATCTCTAAACAGATGTAGAATAATTAAAAAGAAATCCAGTGCATATCTATAGAAACTCTTTGGAATAACCCAAATGATTTATTTCAATATCCTCCAAAAACAGCTTCTCTGGTTATATCACTAGTCTGTATTAGGTATGTCAGCTTAATACACTTTTTTTACGGCCTAATGTAATGAATATGTGGTTTCCATGCATGTGTTTTTTTTCCTTTTCCCTGTGGCCATAATCACTCACCAACAATATGCTTCTGTGGACTCCTTTGCCTAGAAATGGTTTTGATGAGGAAAATCCCTTGCTGGGTACATCCCTGAAGGTGCTTGTTGATGAAGAAGGTTAAAAAGGATTGTGTTCTCATTGTGGAAAAGTAATGTGTGCCTTGATATGACTGTTTTATTCATGAACTATGTTAAGTTTTTCATGTCACACATTCAAAAGAATCAAAATTAGAAATCTTATCACACCTGAGAAATCCTTGGACAATTTCCATTCAATTTGAGAGAAGACAGGAATAGCATGAGTAATAGAAATCTACCCTGAGTAGATTACTAATGGTCTTAGCAGTTCCTTCTCTAAGCCTCCCCTCCACACACATACCATTTATCAACATAGCGGGACCGGTATAAATTTGGTAAGAGAATCATTGCTATACCCTAAAAGCTAACAGTTCACATAAACTCAGTAGTTTAGTAGTTTTTTGAAATGAGAATTTTTTACATTTTAAATGGAAGATTCTTATTCTACTCTACGGTTAAAAAATAATTACTCTTAGAACTCCGAGGCTCATAAAAACAATTTCTTTGCAAGTTCTTGTTAATAACTGATATTATATTAATGTGATTTTCAGTCTTTAATATGTATCTTGCATAATTAAAAGCATTTTTAGTAATAAAATATACATATTACTCATACCTAGGATTGAAGAGCAGTTGAACTTGCTCTGGAAGTCATGAATTTATCTGTTAACATTCACTATTTTCTTCATGATGGAAATAATCCTAGTATTTTTCTTAAAACTGTCAACAGTTTACACATGTTTGGAAGCTGTTCTGCTAGACTGACATAACTCTTTTCATCTGTCTCATATTCTTCAGTAGCCTCCACAGAAAATTTAAAAATTTGTTCCCAGTGGATATGAAGGTGTTTCTGAATCCCTTAGACCTCACTTCCCTGTTGATTCCTCCAGCTCTTCCACACTTTTTAGTTTGAGTCATTTTTTCCTTTAGCTAGATTGGTACCCTCTTTCTCTCTCTTCTGACTCTTTCCTAATCAAAACATTCTCCCAAGAATAGCCCCAGGTATGAGTCATTTTCACATGCTTTACCTTGCTTTCAGGCAAATGAGTTATAGGTATCAGGAAATGTAGGGGGTGCGGGGGGGGGGGGAGTAGTTGTTTTCAGAAAGTAAGTTCTGTATAGCAGAATCACTAGAATTACTCCACAGTTTCACTTTATTAGCTCCCAAAAATAGTTAACAAGGGAGAAGAAATGACAGTTTCCTTAATTTTATGGGCCAAATAAATCTATGTGGGGGCTCCATGGACCCCATAGCTCCCATTGCTCAACCATGTTTTACAGAGGAACACATTTCCCTTTGTTTTGGTGACTATGATCTAGAAATATGTGACTTTTTAATTTGCCTCTTGCTAGTCTGTACCTCTTCTTCTCCTTCTCCTCCTCCTCCTCCAGTTAAGGGACTTGAACCCCACTTCCCTCTACCCTATTTCTTCCTTTCTGATTTTTCCAACTGCATTTGTCTGATGCTTCATTTCAAAAGAGATTAATACTCCTATTGTTCCTACTGATTGGCTTTATCATCACATAATATAAAAAGGTAATTTTAAAACCAAGGGACTTTGGTCACCATCTCCCTATTCCAGATGAGAAATTCCCATCAGAGGGTAAAAGTGACTTAGATAAGGTCACATGGCAGGTGGCCAACAGCATTTTCTTTTTTTCTTTCACCATCCAGGAGTTTTTTTTATCATTTCTCAGATGACTGACTACCCTCTCATGTTCCTGGGTGGGAAAGGCATGAGTTTGGCCAGGCCAAGACAGACATTGAGTGTCAGGCAGTTGGGAATACTCTTCCGCAAAGATGGTTCTGGGTCATGCAGGCCTTCTACACTGAACAATTTACCATGGAATGTTTCCTTCCATGAGGAAATGGTTGGAAACAAATTGTCCCTCTGCTCTTTAACAGCCTTTTACTGAACATTTAGTAGGTGCCTACTCTGATGGTCACCCTTAACTGTAGGGCTGGGAAAAGATTTGGAGTACATGAGACCTTTGCTATTGTTAAGGAGCTTGCTGCATGACAGAACACAGAGAACAGTGTCAGGCAAAATATCCGAATGCCATCAGGCTGGGTTACAGAAGAGAGAAACTAATGAATTTCTTTCTCAATACCTTCATGGAGGATGTGAGAGTTCAGCTGAACAGTAAAAGATTAAAGCAGTTGACTCCAAATTCTAAGACCCTTCTTTCCAGAATAGCCATCTGGATACAAGACTGGGGTGGGGAGCTAGAATGGACTGAGGGGTGAGAGCAGCTTGGTGGAGGGTGCTCACAACCTCCTTCAGAAAGGAAGAAAGGCAGCCTTTGCTTCAAGTTGAAAAGGTTTTACCATCCTTCCTCCCATAGCCAAACAGCTGAGCTGGCCAACCACCACTCTCAAGTGAAATCATAGAGTAGAAGAATACGTCTGCATCAGAATTTTGAAGAAAGGGAGTCTTGAGCCTGGAACATTAGAAAGATGGACAGGCATTCTCACAGTCTCTAAAATCGATCAGAACCCTGTGTGTATTCTATAACATGTCATGATAAAAAAAATATATATCACTCCTGTCTGACAGGTCTTGGGTTCAAAAATTTCAGTCTAGGTAACTGAAGATCTCTCTGGTCTCTGTTACCTGAGAACTGTAATTCCTAGTCCCTATTCTCTTCTCACTCCCTATGTGGTCACTGTCTAAGATATCATTATAAATCTCTGCCCCAAAAGTAGGAAGACAATGAGAATTCAACATGCTCACATCTGGAGATACCTGCAGTGGATCCTCTGCTTGGCAGCTGTGCTGAAGAGACGAGTCTGGCTTAGCCAACTGGTAATAACAAGGCATCCTCTGTCTGATTCCAGCAGCCTCAGTGCACCTGTCTCAGTTTCTCTTTAGGACCATGAAGAGTCACAATCCAAGAACATCTCCCCCAGTAATTCAAACTAACCCCACCTGCAACTTCATCTTAGTAGGCAATTAACCTTTTAGTGTCCTGAATCTAAAGCTATTTCTCCACAAAGAAGGCTACGGCATGAGTGTGCAGGATCCTTAATGGGTCTTCACTGACTGTGTCATTGTTACTTTATGCCAAAATCCATAGATATAGGAAACCAGGGTGACTTCAGAAGGGAAAGATAGAGATATGGGTGGCTATGAAGTTTGTCCAAGAGGAAAATCAACTGTGGGGATAAGAAGCTGTTGGCAAACCCAGAATTCTAGTTCTTTGGTGACCCCTTTTATTTGTCATTGTATATTGCACACTAGGAAGGTTTCTTAAGGAAAAGGAGGTTATGCAACAGAAAATGAGATCCCAATGAATTATTAAATCCGTATTGGTCACTTCACTTTCATCATTTCACCTTTAAATAAAGGCTGTAACATTTACAAACCACTGTGTGACTAGCATGCATAAGTACACTGCCTTGCTATTTACAGTACCAAATTGCCTTGAGAGAAGGGAGTGAAATCCCCTCACATTAAAATGCTCAGAAGCAATTAGTTGTGCCATACATAGTATAATCTAAGTATGATCATAAAGGAAAATAAGAATTATGTTCAAACTGAATCAAATTGTATACTAAGTAGAAGAAGGTCTGTGTTGATATAAATAAAAATATTTTGGTAGATGAATCGCTGATTTCTAGACATTATGTTTTAAATTTTATAAACTGTATTTACTTAAAAATGCATGGAGTCTGTTGAAAAGACTTCATTCTCAAAATTCATAATAGTCCACTGAAGAGAAGTCATGATTCAACTGAATTTTAATTTCCCTTTAGGCTAATCATAAAACAAAGAAATCACTTAATTAGCACTAAATAACTTGTTTCCACTCTCACAGTAAATATCTGACATCTTTAACTTGTATGCCATTTTTTATACCACATACATTTTTATTTGCAACACTAAGACCTGTAGCAGAGACTTGTTTTATCAAACCCCATTTCAACCAGAGATTTGCTCCATTCTACAGTACTTCTCATATTATTTGAAAGAAAAGGAAGACCAAACTCTGTCTGACAGAATTCTGCACGTGCTATGAAACTAAGCTGTCATCTTTGTCCTCAACTCTTACCTCCATATACATCAGCGAAATCCTGAGATCTGTGCAAAACTATTCTGCTTTGCATTATATCTGCATAGTCTTTCTCAACACATCCAACTACATGTTTAAGCACAAACTGTAGGTCTAAATTTCCTTTAGCACCTCATTCTGAGACTTGTGCTAGTGGGTTCTCAGAGAATGAATAAATCACTCCACATTTTTAAAAACTGTAAGTGCATGGTATTAACATATTACCACAAATGTATCCTAGTCTTCAATTTTTCCTTTGCTCTTCAGCAAGACTTAGCACATATAAACATATACACATGTAACAAATGCACATATATTTAAAACTATTTTCTCTTGCTATAAAAATTGACCACAAGCCAAATGTAGTGACTGCACGCTTGTAATCCCTGCACTTGGGAGGCTGAGACAGGAGGATCACAGGTTTTCGGCCAGCCTCAGCTACTTAGTGAGGCCCTCTGCAACTTAGTGAGACCCTGTTTCAAAATAAAGAATAAAAAATTGGGCTGGGGGTATAGATTGGAGGTAGGATGCCCCTGAGTTCAATCCCTATATGCATTACTATATGCATTTTTCTCAAGCACAGACCTGAGAAAAAATAGACATGGTATGTGTGTAATGGTGTTTACAACCCACCTGAGAAGTTAGGCACTAGTAAACAAATAAATACCAATATAACTACAGTTTCAGTAAAAGAGATGAAAGAACAGGAAATGACACTAAGAGGAAATTATTTTAGGGAGGACTCACTGTAGAATGAGTGATCAGGGAAAACCTCTCAAATGTCATTCAAGTTGACAGTTAAAGGATGAGCAATAGCTAGTAAAGGAAATAAGCATTTCACACACAAAAACCAGAAACTCAGGGAAGAATGGAGTGTGCTTTGGGAATTAGGATTTAGAGCATGGCATTTCTGGAAATAGGAGAAAAAGGCAGGAAGCCATTCATGCTGAGACATGAGGTGCCATGTAGAGCCATCTGAAAAAGTTAAATCTGGCTGCCCTGCAAAGAGTGATTATTCCGGATTAGAATGGGAGAAAAATTGGAAGGGGAACAATGTAGAGCTACTACAGTCATGCAAGTTAGAAATGAAAGCTCGACTATGATACCAGGAGGGGGCATAAAGGAAACTGGACAGATTTAAGATATAAGTTGAAGAAAACAATCTCTAAGATTTGGTGTTGAAATGAAGACATGAGATGAGGAAGAAGGAAGAGCCAAAACTGCTTCTCAGATTTCAGACTAGTGACTTGGCTGAACAGAGTTGCCAATTATGCAAAAGGAAAAGTCTGGAAAATAGATTCACCTATAAATTCTATTACAGGAGTAGTTTGTTATAATGGAATTAACTAATGAATGTTGTGCCTTTGCATATATTTGAGCAAGATCCACCTTCACTGTAGAAAGAAACTCCTGGAGTTGCTGGTCAGATGGCACACTAGGCTTTTGTGCCCACCCCAAGCCCAAATGGGTGATGTCTCAGAACTGGAGAGTAGTTGACAGAATCCAGGAATTAAGTACTTGGGGCGAAGTATCCTGGGAAGGAAGGCCAGGTGCCATGGACCATCGGGAGCCCAGCAGAATGTTTCCTAAGGTTGCTCTTTTCTCTATTGACCCTATTCTGGCTGAACCATTCTGAAATGCTGTGAGGCAGGAAATGAGTTCTGTGAGCCTCATGTGCCAACTGCAGGTGAGGGAGACATTAGGGTTTGAGGCATAGAGGAGATACCAGCAAGTATATGGATGTGTGTGGACAGATCTGTCCTTGATGCCGCTCCCTCTTCTTGCCCTTCTTAATGCAGAATGGGCAAAACAACCCAGGAAGAATGGCTTCTTAACAACTGTAAAAACTAGAAGGCAAGGGAGCCATATTTCAGCATAATAAGGGAGAATTAATTGAAATGTAGGATTATATCCCATGAAATCAATCAATCAGGTGTGATAGAAGGAAGATATTTTCAGACAAGCAGTCTCTCAAATCTTCCTTCTATAGATTCTTTGTCAAGAAACTGCTGAAAGATTTGCTGCACAGAAGTAAGAGAGTAAGCCAGAAAAAAGACAAAGAAACAGAAAAGAGTAGGTTTGCAGAAGAAGAGTAAAGGAATCCCCAGGTGGTTGGTTTAAAGGGGGAAAAAAATGCATATGTAACATGCCCAAAGTGTAGTCAGTCTCAAATTAAGCAATTTGTAACTAACATATCTGAAATATTTGATCATTTTGAAAGTTTTATATTTCTGATAAATAGCAAGTGATAAAATGAGTCAATTATTAAATACAACCAAAACTACATAATAAAGGATATATAATCACAGCACTCTATGCAACTCAGCTGTAAACAAGCTAAGTATTATATGATGGAGGTAGACAAGAGAATGCATAATAACTAAGTCCACATCTTTCATAATAGGCAGTTAACTCCTAAAGTTACACATATGTGCATTATAATGTGCATAAACTATACATATAAATTATATGTAAATACATACACACGAGTGCACGCACAAACTTAAAATTTACCAGTATGGAAAATTTAACAAGAAATCATGTAGAAAATTTCGAGTTGTTTGCTTCTGGGAAGCAGCAAATGAGATTATCAGGGTGTGGGTCAGACAGATGTGTACCAACTAATGGCTCAGCCCATGAGAAGATGAAACATGTGCATCAGAGAGCCCTTCTTTCTCCAGTTAGATGTGAGGGCTTTTAAGGACTGGACATTCTGAAATATGTGCCTTACTACATCATTTCAAAGGCACTCAGCTGACACTGAGTCATTCCAGCTCCCATGAACGCTATCCCTATAAAGGCAATGCAGCACTTCATCTTTTCCTATGTAGTCCCCACTTTTTCCTGTGCTAACCTTTTTTTTTTTTTTTTTGGAGTCAGACTAAACTTTATATTGCTTTTGTACAGAAACTAGAGCTGGCGATATTACACACATTCTGTATCACATCACTTAGGAATAGACACTCTGTAGGCTACTATTAAACACATGTTAATTAAGAAGGAAATTAAATATTTAGGCAAAGTCTAAAGGACATGTTTCAGAACACCACCCACACCCTGCTACCAAATCCTAGCACCAAATACAAATTGTAATAGAAAATGCTACTAGAAGTAGTAGATGAAGATCAGGGTGGGAAAAATACTGAAATATAAAATACAAAAGACTTTTTAAGAGACAAAGGCAGGAATATTGTAAGCATCTACACTGGCAATGAGGGAGAAGACGGAGGACTTTCTGTATTCACATCACCCTAAGACAGCAAGAGGGACAGTTCTCATTTCAGAGCAAGGTGTTCAAGGAAAAGAGAAGGCAATAAAAAAGCAGGAGATAAGGGAGAGAGGTCATTGCTAGATAAATATCCTCCACTTAAAACAACAAAAACAGCCAGAGTGATAGTGCACTCCTTTAATCTCAGTACTTAGGAGGCTAAGACAGGAGGATCCCAGGTTCAAGGTCAGCCTCAGCAACTTACCAAGACCCTCAGCAACTTAATGAGAGCTTGTTTCAAAAATCAAAAGGACTGAGTTGGGTATGGTGGTGCACGCTTGTAATCCCAGCATTTGAGAGGCTGAGACCAGAGGATCCAGGTTTGCGGCCAGCCTCAGCTACCAGTGAGGTCCTCCACAACTTAGTGAGACCCGGTTTCAAAATAAAGAATAAAAAATAGGGCTGAGGAAGTAGCTCAGAGGTAGAATGCCTCTGAGTTCAATCCCCAGTACCGCAAAATAAATAAATAAATAAAATTAATAAAATAAAGAATAAGCTGGGGGTGGTGGCACATGTGTGTAATCCCAGTACCTGGGAGGCTGAGACAGGAGAATTGTAGGTCCTCGTCCAGCCTCAGTTACTTAGTGATGCCCTCCGAAACTTAGTGAGACCCTGTTTCCAAGTAAAGAACTAAAAATAGGACTGGGGCCAGGCGTGGTGGCACACACTTATAATCCCAATACTTGGGAAGCTGAGACAGGAGGATGACAGGTTCCCAGCAAGCCTCAGCTACTTAGTGAGGCACTCCACAACTTAGTGAGACCTGGTTTCAAAATAAAGAATAAAAAATAGGGCTGGGGGTGTAGCTCAGAGGTAGAATGCCCCTGAGTTCAATCCCCAGTACCGAAAAAAAAAAAAATCAAAAAGACTGGGAGTGAAGATCAGAGGCAGAAGGACCCTGGATTCAATCCCCAGCACCAAATAACAAAAATAAAAACCATGTATGCACATACATACATTTATACATATATGCATATACATATACATATATTCACATGATGTTCATCTGTTGTGTAGCAATTTAGTTGTATCTTTTAGAAAGACAGAAATTACCTTGTACGTTAACTTAGCAAACTCCAGCTTTATTTTCAATATATAATACTGTTTGTCTCTATGTGGGATCATAAGACTTCAGATGCAGTTCTGAATTTTGACTTTTGAGTCATCGGGTTAAAAATAACACCGTTGTCTATTTTTTACCCCTTCAACTACCCAAAGTACCTGGCACAGCTGCTCGAAAGCTCTGGGAGAAAGACCTCAGGGCATTTGGAGATGTGTGAACAAGAGAAGCACTTGGCTTGATTTCACCATTCTTCCGCTTACCTTACAATGGCAACTGCAAAATTCGTATCAAATGAATTGAGCAGCTGTCTGGTTTGATTATAGCTTCTGTGAATCCGTGCCTCTGACCTCTACTGAATTGCTATTTTATTACTATTTGCTGCAATGTTCCCCAGTAAATCACAACTTCTGTCCCTATGGCAACCACATCTACCTGAGATGTTACTGCCTCTTTTTCTGCTAATGGAAAAACATAGTTATAAGGAAATGATGAATCTGGTTAGTGACCTTTTCTACATTACTACGCCTGCATCTTGCTCCAAGTTGTGCATTTTCAATTAGGGATCCCCCAGCTAAAGTCAGCAGATGCGTGCACAAGCATGCTGTTTCTTCAGCAGGTGCAAATGAAAGACAAATGTGTAAATTGTACGTGTGATTACCCACGTCTAGATACCAGCTGAAGAACACATGTCATATATGCACAAGACAGATAAAGGACATTTTCTAGCCAGGCACGATTACCTGCAATCCTGGGATTAAATATTTACTTTTGTTCTGTTCATCATTATTTCTCCTCTACCCCACTTCACCCTCGAAATCCTCTCATTAGATCAGTACCTCTCAGAATATGACTACCCAAGGTTTTATGTTAAAAGTATATAGTCCTAAATTCCACCAAAACCTTCTAAATTAGAATCTTGAAATATATACATTATAAACAAGTTTGCATTTGATTGTGTGGGGGGGGCAGTACTGGGGATTGAACTCAGGGGCATTCTATCTCGGAGCTACACCCCCAGTCCTATTTTATTCTTTATTTTGAAACAGGGTCTCACTAAGTTGCAGAGTGCCTCACTAAGTAACTGAGGCTGGCCATAAATCTGGATCCTCCATTCTCAACCTCCTAAGTACTAGGATTATAAGCATGCACCACCACACTCAGCTTTGCATTTGATTCTTATGAATGTAAAATTTTAAGAACTATTACAAGCTGGGCATAGTGGGGCATGCCTGTAATCCCGGTACTTAGGAGGCTGAGACAGAAGAATTATGGGTTCAAGATGAGCCTCAGCAACTTAGTGAGTCTCAGCAACCTAGAAAGACTGTTTCAAAGCAAAAAATAAAAAGGGCTGAGTTGTAGCCTGGAGGTAAAACACGTCTGTGTTCTATCCCAAGTACCACAAAACAAACAAACAAACAAAACAAAACCAGAATTGCAGTAGACAACCCTTGAAAGAAGGATGCTATATTCCTCATCTTACAGGGTACCAGTCGGGTTTTAAAATGAGGTATGTTCTCTGCTTTCATGATATTTCATCCTATTGACCAGCATTGTAACTCCACTAAAATCTCCTAAGAGTCCATGATCAGGCTTATCTCTGTCCTCTCTAAGAGCCTACAGACTATACTCAACAGAGATTCAAGTGCAGTCAAACTAGATGGGATGCCACTTTTAAGATTAGATCTGAATAAATCCATAGATTTAGAAGCAATAGATCTTTGACCCAAGACCATATGTTTAATAGTTTAATAGACCATATGTTTAATAGTTTAAAAATAGAGGTCTCTTTCACATTTACCTTAGATGACTTTGGGTGACATCTATAGAAGGTGCCAGTGAGAATAGCCTCTGGACTGTCTAAATAGGGATAAACATGCTTGCAAAGAGTGCTGTAGCTCTTCTCCATGCTTACCTCCACCTAAGCAGAATAGCCCTCCCTTCACAGGTACTGGCCCAGAACTTTGCCCAAGAGGCACAAGTGTCTGAAAAAATGAGACAGAAGCAAACACAAGTTCATCCCCCCAAAAGAGGTAGAGGTACCAAACATTGGGTCCAGACACTAAAAAAGTTTGTATTTACTAATATGCGTAATCTTGGTCTTCTCTTTATGTGATCCCACAAAAGAGACAGGATGATTACATTTTTCCTGTATCATTTCAATGTTTTTCCATATAGAAACATATAATTCTCAAAGGATAAAACTTTTTAAAAATATTTAAATAAATGATGCATTATATTTATCATAGATATTGATTAAAATGGATAAACATTTGTATGTTAATACTTAGGGAATGGGAGGTAGAGGTCAAAGGAAAGAAAAAAGAGAAAGATGGAGTGGAGTACAATTTTCCCTACCATCTCCAAAATTTTGAAATGTCAAGCCAGAAAGACCACTAGGATTCTTCTTGTATGATAGACTTTTTATTTTCTTCATATACATGTATATACTTTTATTGGTGCATTGTAGTCGCTGCACATCATGATGCAGTCCAGAATGCACGATAAATTTCTAAAAAGAATAAATGGCAAAGGAGCTTTAAAGCCTATAGGTAGATATGTGGATACTGATATTAAGACTTTTTGAAAACTGAATAAAATACAGACCTCTCCACATCCCTGGGAGTGCCTGTGAAGGGAGGGTGGTTCCACTTGGCTAGAGATAAGCATACATCAGAGACGGTACTCTTTGCAACCAGACCAAAGGAATACTGATTGAGAGGAAAGTGCCAGGCAACAAAGCACAGACTGTTGAGACTAGGACAAGATTTATGGATAAATGAAATATGCAGGAGTGAAGCAGCTGCCCTTTCTTGGTATAGAAGTAGCCAGTCAGTACCGTAGAGCATTTATCCCCCATGTTACACTGGAATGCAGTTCTCTATTTCTCTTAAGCCTAAATTCCAAAAGGGTGGGTGGCTGAAGTTGAGTGTGGCAGGGTATAGGTAAAGCAGGAACAAAAGTAGGGCCCCTCCACAAGTTAGAGCTAAGGAAGCGTTGCTCATATGGCCAAGAATCAGGGCTCCATACAGCAGTTGGGGCAGAAGGAGCCAGTTTGTGGAAGACAGACCTCAAAGCACCATCTAGAAACAAGTCGCATCACCAGCTCACTTGAAGGCTCGTAGGACCAAGAATGTGCAAGAAGCTGTATCTAGACTCAGAAAATCCATTCCCTTATATTTAGCACTCAGAAGTTTTACACAGTTAAATTCATCTCTGACACCTGCTTCCCTTTCCCTCTGAATTGCACCATGAAAGCCGAACTTCGAAGTTAGCAATGCTTGCTCTGCCTCTCCTGCATCTGATGGTCCTTAAAAAGTGACCTTTGGCCTCTACTCACATTGCCTTTCCCTATGTTGGCCTCAGTTGACTAAAGGAGCAGGGGTACCCAATTTTACAATGTAGTTTGATATGAGCAAACTAGGGCAAAACCTGGATGCTCATGGGATCTGTCTTCATGGCCCTTCCCCATTGCTGACATTCATCCTCTTGATATACAATTGATTTTAAAAAAAAGTAATAATGTATTGCCCAAAATCACACCTCCAAAACCAGAAATAGAGCCAGAAGTTATAATAGGTAATGTTACTCTTTCGTTATTTCTCCTCATGTGCCAGTATGTTTGAAACAGAATGGATGATCTATATTTTCACATTTGTTAGACTTACTTTGTCATGCAAAATTATTCTATTTTCCTTTCATTGTCTCCTGTGGCCTTCAGGAACAGATGTTTCTTTTGAGCATCTGGCAGCTCTAGTTCTGAAGTGTCAACTTGGAGGAACGTGATTTTGTCTAGCAGCTTAGACTACCACAAAAATACAGCCTGGGAGGAGTGTATATGACACATCATGCACACACAAACACACACACATTTATAAACTACAATATGGAGATATAAAGATGCATGAGTCCCTCAGTAGAATAAAAAAAAAACAATAAGGATATATAGAAGTTTTATTTCTCTTAAGATTTCTATTTTTAAAGTTGATTGTTTAAAGGAAGGATTTGGGCATTGTGTTCAACAAGTGCAGCACAATTAGACAATCCAAGGTCATTTGTGTCATGTTTGTCTAAGATGACCCAAATTTTCCACACTTTGTGTTTAGCATCTTTTGTTATGATCTTCAGTATATTATGACTGTGTTGTACGAGCTGTCTATTGTCTTGATGACTTGGGGAATGTGTAAAGTAATTCTTTGGGTCTTTCCTGAGATACAGATTTTTATTTATTTATTTATTTATTTATTTATTTATTTATTTATTTATTTATTTATTTATTTTCTGCGGTACTGGGGATTGAACTCAGGAGCATTCTACCTCCGAGCTATACCCCCAGCCCTATTTTTTATTCTTTATTTTGAAATAGGGTCTCACTAAGTTGCGGAGTGCCTCACTAGGTAGCTGAGGCTGGCTGTGAACCCTGATCCTCCAGTCTCAGCCTCCCAAATGCTGGAATTACAAATGTGCGCACCACGCCCGGCTGATACAGATTTTTAAAAGCCATTATCCTTTGAGTATGCTTTGAAATACTTTCCCTAAATCTATCACCGCACATATTTCTGTACTGAAACATTAGATACCACAGTCTGATTGACCCTGAGGCAAAAGCTCTTAATTCATACACAATTTTTTATTTAGTGTGGCTATTAAAATCAGAATAGTATAGTGATACGTGCATATCCGGGTTTATAGTAGCACCATTCAGAATAGCCAAATCATGGAACCAACCTAGGTATCCGTCAAAAGATGAATGGATTATGAGATTATGGGATGTACCCACAATGGAATTCTAGTTAGCAATAAAGAATAAAATTATGACAATTGCAAGAAAATGGATGGAACTGGAGAATATTATACTGAGGTTAACCAGTCACAGCAAGTGAAGGATCATATGTTTTCTCTTACATGTACAAGCTAGGAAGTAATCAGGATACAAGAGAGATTTTAGATAATAGAGAAGAAATCCTAGTGGAGCAATGAAAGGGGTCTAAGGGAGTGTGGTGTTGGGAGAACAGGGAATAAGTTTCATATATCCATATGTGAAATTACCAATGCCAATCTCAGTATCATGTATAGAAGAAAGGGGAAAGAAAGGAGAGGGAGCCAGCGGAAGACTCACCAAGTACTGTGTGCATGTATGTCACTATCACTCGGAACTACATAATAATGTGAGATTATAATGCACCAATAAAAGTATTTTTAAAAATAAAAACAAATTATTACTGATGGACCATGGGCACTTTTTCCTATAATAGTTAACATTTGAACAACTTAAGTATAACAATAAGCAAGAGTGTCCTCCTATTTTAATTCTATAAAGTATCTCCTTACATATTGATTGCATAATGATGGAATAAAAAAATATGAGAAAGAACTTATGCCTACCACTTGTAGAATTAAAGATTATTCTGCAATTTCTCCCCCTCAGTTTATAAAGTTATGTGACTTCACAAGGGCCAATGTTCACTAGTGATGCCCTCTATACATAATTTAGAAATTTTACCTTGAAGCTTCTGCTTAGAAAAAGTATACATTTCCCACCTCCAATGTACCTAAGAAGGCCTAGCAGTTTGGTTGTAATCAGTAAAATACAGGTGGAAAAGATACACTCCATTCACAAGTATCACCCATATAAGTTTCTATGTGCTCCTCAATTTTCTCTCTTTTCCCAGTTTTTAGCTGGAATCCAGTGACTAAGGTGCCTGTGAAAGTCGCACATTGAAGGTTCAGTTTTCCATCAGTCTGGGTCTCAGAACAACCCTGTGGAAGTCTTTCTCCCAAGTACCGAAGGAACTTTATGTGAGCAAGAAATGAGCTTCTATTAAATTCTTTTCTTTGCCTACAAATTTTAAGCTTAAAGATCTGGCATTGTTTTGTGCATTTAGGTATTTTTTTAATCTCTCAAAGATTAAATCCTATCTTAAGCCTTCTGGAAAAAAATATTTGCATGCCTTATTGCAAGGATGTGCTCATTATCTAAGAGTTTTCTTCAAAGCAAGCTGAAAAATCCCTAGGGTACTTATCCCTTGTGTCACAAGCACTGGAATATAATTCTGAACATCTGTGGAGCCTAAAGAAGAGGAAAAAGTTCTTCAGTCATCTGGAAAATTTCTAGGTGGTTAATCAAAATGGCCAAATTAGTACTAGCCTAGACCATTCTTACTCTGGATCACAAGATATAATCCAAATAGGTTGTAATTATCTTGACATTATAAATACGTTGCCATTGAAAACATATGTTCAGAAGTAGAGGAAAACAAGAACACAGGCAGGCACAAACCCCTCTCTCTTTGTGCCTTCATGTGTTTTTATCTATAGCCATATCAGCAAGACACATAATCCCTTATCTCCTCATAGTTGTTCCTGAACATTGGTTAAAATGTTAACCATTGGCAGAAAGTGATGTATGGTCTCCCAGAAACAATACATGCTCCAAAATAACCCTATTAGCACCGTATAGTGGGTTGATTAAAACCATGAGCTGTGGAATTTCAGAGCAAGTTTTGAATAATGTCACTGCCACTTACTGTTCGACCTTGGCCAAATAATTTAATCTTTTAGAGCCTCCAATTTATTTGAGAACCACAGCAACTTCATTGGATTGCTATGAGGATTAAATTTAAAAATACCTGTGAAATGCCCAATACAATCCTCAATACCATAGTAAGTACATAATAGGTGTGGTCATGATTACCCAAATAATTTGACTTTTATAACTATAAGTGCTATATCACACATCACCAAAGAGCAACCCAAAATTTGTTTTTCATGGGCAAAACCAAAAAGTCTATAAAGGAAAGAAAAGTACCTTTCCAAAAATAGAAGCAAAATCCAAAGGAAGAACGGTGGTGCACAGCCCCCCATCCCAAAAAATATGCACACCAGACTGTAATGCTGTTACAAGGTCTATTGCTAGCATTGAAGTAGATCCGCATTACCAGGTCCCACTGTACTTGTGCTAGTGAAAGGTTAATTTTAGAGGTTGTCAGCTAGCCTTGTACTTGAAGGGTCAAGTACAGAGGCAGCCTCTGAGTCATCCCGTTATAGGGGACTCAATAAACAACTGACACTTTGATAACCAGCACACTAGAAGACAAAATGATTTTCATTGATATAACCAGTGATGTATTATTCAGTGTGATGAATATTAAAAGTGATTTCCTGCCAGGCATGGTGGCACACACCTGTATTCCCAGTAGTTGGGAAGCTGAAACAAGAGGATTGCAGGTTCCAAGACAGCCTCAGCAATTTAGCAAGACTCTCAGTGAGAGCCTGTTTCAAAATTAAAATAGGAAGGACTGGAGATGTAGCTCAGAGGTAGAATGTCCCTGGATTCAATCCTCAGTACCAAAAAAAACCAATTCTCATTAGAAGAAAACAATGGTATTCTATTTAAATGCACTGCTAAAAATGTTTAGAAACACTCTCCACCCTGATAAGAAAAGGGTAAAAGAAGCTACACAGGATTGTCTGCCTCACCCTTAGGAATGGGATGCCTGGCCTAATCCTTAGTCATTGGGTTTGGAGAATCTTGACTACAGGATATCCCATACTCAGGAATACAGAATCTAGAATCTAGCCTCAGAGATTTTGTTATTTTGTTATTCTGTCTGAGTTTTTTGTTTTTGTTTTTTTGGGTTTTTTTTTGTTTGTTTGTTTGTTTGTTTTTGTAGTACTGGGGATTGAACTCAGGGGAATTCTACCTTCGAGCTATACCCCTAGCCCTATTTTTTTATTCTTTACTTTGAAACTGGGTCTCACTAAGTTGTGGAGGGCCTCACTAGGTAGCTGAGGCTGGTAACCTCTATTAAAATACCATGGTCATTCATCACAGATCTAGAAAAATCAGTCTTGAAATTCATATGAACCAAAGGACCCAGAATAGCCAAAATAGTTGTCATCAATAAGAACCATGCAAGAGGCATCACAATACCTGACTTCAAACTATACTTCAGAGCCATAGTAATAAAAACAGTATAGTGTTGGCACATAAACAGACACATAGATCAATGAAACAGAATCGAGGATTCAGAAACAAATCCACACAGTTACAGCCAATTGATTTTTGACAAAGAAGCTAAAAACATATGCTGGAAAAAAGTCTTTCAATTAATGGTGTTGGAAAAACTGGTTATCCATATGTAGAAGAAATGGAAATAAATTCTATCTTCTCAACCTGCATAAAAGTCAACTCAAAGCCGGGCGTGGTGGCGTATGCTTGTAATCCCAGCATTCGGGAGGCTGAGACCTGAGGATCCGGGTTCGCGGCCAGCCTCAGCTAACTAGTGAGGCACTCCATAACTTAGTGAGACTTGGTTTCAAAAATAAAGAATAAAAAATAGGGCTGGGGGTATAGCTCGGAGGTAGAATGCCCCTGAGTTCAATCCCCAGTACCGCAAAAAAAAAAAAAAAAAAAAAAAAAAAAAAAAAAAAAAAAAAAAAAAAAAAAAAAAAAAAAAAAAAAAAAAGTCAACTTAAGGTGGATTAAAGACCTGAAAATTAGAAACTTTACAGTTACTTAAAGAGGCCATAGGGAAAATACTCCAACATATAGACATGGGTAAAACTTCCTCAATAAGACTCCAAAGGCACAAGTAATTAAAATAAGGATTCATACATGGAATTGAATTAAACTGAAGAGCTTCTGTTCAGCAAAGGAAATTATCAAGGATTTTAATAGAGAGCCACCAGAATGGAAGATGTTTACCAACTGCTCTACTAGAGGAGTAATATGTAGAATATACAAAGAATTCAAGAAATTTACCACCAAAAAAACAAATAACCCAATAAAAAATGGGTAAGTGAACTAAATATAAACTTAAAAGAATACAAATGGCCAAAAATTATATGAAAAAAAAATGTTCAACATCATTAGCAATAAGAGATGCAAATCAAAACTACTCTGAGATTTCACCTAACCCCAATTACAATAGCAATCACTAAAAACACAATAAATGCTAGTAAGGATGTGAAGAAGTAGAAACTGACACATTGTTGGTAAGAATGCAAATTAGTGCAACCACTTTTGAAATCAGTGTGGAGGGTCCTCAGAAGAATGAAAATGAACCAATCATATAACCCAGATACTCCTGGGTATCTACTCAAAGGAATTGAAATCAGACTGCCATAGTAATGTATGCATATCTATCTTTATAGCAGCACAATGCATAATGGTCAAACTATGGAACCAGCCTAGATGTCTATCAACAGATAAATGGATACAAAATTATGGGATATACACACAATGGTATTATACTCAGCCACAAGAAAGAACAAAATTCCAAGTGTTATTTGCCGGGAAACAGATGGAACTGAAGAATATTATGCTAAGTGAGATTAGTCAGTCACAAAACAAAGTTTGGATGTTTTCCCTCATATGTGGAAGCTAGGGAGAAATTGGGACACAGGAGGGACCCTACACAAAGGAGGAGAAACCTTAGTAGAGTGATAGAGGGGATCTACAGGAGGGAGACAGAAGGGGGGAGAGAGACTTGATGAGGGAAAATTTTCAATGGACCTGATGTACATACACAAATTTATCAATGACAATCAAGATGGTGTGCATGGAAAGGGCAAGAGAGTGAGGCAGGAGCTGGGGGAGGCTGAGTGCTGTGTGCATGTATGTTTCCATCACTCTGAACTTCATCATGATTTATGGTTATAATGTACCAATTAAAAGTTTTTAAAAAAGTCTCTTTTAAAGAAAACTATTTTGTCTTCAGGGTAGACTGAAGGAGTTGGGGTGGGGGTTTGGGTAAAAGTCAGGATGGGAGAAATGCAGAGTGTGTGCAGCATGTTGGAAAGGAAGTCCCTCAGAACAGAGACTGGCTGCATTCCCATTAATCAGAAAGTTTGTTCTCTTTCCTTTTAGGTAGCCACTTAGATTTTATTGTATTGGTTTCAATATTTGAATTGCTGCTTTGGGGTATATATGTGGCTTTAATAGATGGGTTTGTTGTTGTTGTTTTTGTTTTGTTTTGTTTTATTTTGTTTTTAGCCAATATTATTCCAGACTTTCAACACAGTCATAGTGTTTCTTATTTTGTTGAAATTTAAATGATTTCTAAAAGTAATTTGTACCGATAGAACTAATTTTAATGATCCAAGAAGTCAATAAAGTAATGTTAAGCAATCACCCACACTATGCATTTATTCTTTAAAAGATTCTTCTTCATTTACTTGACCGAAAAAGAGGGGAAAAAAAGCATTTATTGTGCTTCATGTATATGCTAGACAAGAAAATTCTCACAACATTCCTTTGAGACAGGTATCAAAAACATTCCTTTTATCTCAGAACATTGCATTCTGAGAAGTTAATCTGCACAAAGACACAAGCCATAAGGGACAAAAGTTTCATTGTGGCTTCAAACCATATTACTACCAATGAACCACACTACTTCCAAGTGTCATTTCCTAACAGTAACTAACAGTAATCTTCCCTTCCCTGGTGTTGACTAGTCCTTCCGTGAGTTTTTAATCTTTTCTTTATTTTCACCAGAAATGAGAAAGCATCTGACAGAGAACTACTGACCCTGCCTCCTGGCTAAGAGGCTGTCCACCTCTGAGCAACAGTCAGGATGTGTTCTAAAACTGCATGCTCAAGACAGGAACCATGTGTCCTAACCACAGATCACTATGCCAGAGCCCCTCCCATGAAGGACAAAAGCAAAGCCTGCAAAACCAGTGAGCAAAGACAAGTGCTGTGTTCTAAAAATAAGTCACCCTCTGTAAGTGTGAGAGCTGCTGCTCAGGTGCTGCTGAAATGGGCTCTTGAAAGTATTTGTTAGGAATGTCAGACTTTGAAAGCACACAGATAAAAATACAGATTTGAAGTTTGCCAGAGAGAATTGGGTTGAGGAGGTTAGTGGAATTGTCATGAAGAAAGGAACATTTTGAATGACCAGCTTTTCATATGTCCTCCTTGACAGCGATTTGTGCCTCAACTTTGGAAGCAGTTAACCAGAAGTTCTCATCGGTATTTTTGGTATTTTTAATACAATAGACCCTCCTAACTGATTTGTCAGACTTGAGGGAAACAGCAGGGGATGCAGATTAGAGGCAGCTCCTGCAGAATACAAAAATGTCTGCACAGGCAACGAGTAGCTGTGGAGTTGCTTTAAATCCTTTGAGAAATTTTAATTATTTTATCATCTTGCTTATGAATATGTCAAAAATAAAACAATGCATCACATGTATATCATACAAAAATCAAATAACACAGAAATATATGAAGAGTTCACCTGAAAAATCACTACAAACAGCTAAAACATTGCTTACATTTTGACATTTCTCAGTGCAAGTTTTCTCTATTAGAACTTCCCAGTTCCTCTTTTTTTCTGGTATAGCACTCATTCATAAATTCATTCAAGAAATATTTATTAGGTACTTATTATGTGTAGCTATAGCACCAGGTTCTGAAAAGGTAAAAGTCTCATCCTAGATTAAGGAAGGTAGACTATTAAATAGGCAAGTACAAATCAGATTAGAAAGCTAAAATAGTTGCCTTCCTCCTTTTTTATTTTTCTTTACTGTCTGAGCAAGGAAAATAATATATAACCAAATATTTGCTGAATGAATTTTTGAATCAGTGGGTGAATATAATGTGTTAAGTACAAATCGAGGAGAAGCACATAAATATGGCCACTAAGGTTTTCTGAGACCAGGCCCAAACTGCAGCTAGAAGAGCATGTGCAAAGGCCAGGAGAAGAAAAATATGCTGAATAGAGGAAAATAGAAGGAACTCAGACTGGCTGGAGGTTAATGTAGAAATGTGACAATAGATGATTATGAAACAATGTTGTCTGCATCTATACATTGTAGAAAGATTAAGTCAAGCTAATTAATACCATCTTATTAACTTTTTTGCGGTGAGGTTAAGAAAACTACTCAACTACTCGTAGCAATTTTGAAGTATATAACACATTATTATTATCATGTTGTTATTATTAATTATTATTATTATTATTAATATTATTATTTTATTAACTGTGGCCTTCAGGTAATATGATAAATTGCTGAAGCTTAGTCTTCTAGTCTAACTGAAACTCTGTAACCTTTGACCAACATCTTCTCTCTCTCCTGTCCCTCCTGCCCCCTACCCTTTGGCAACCACCTTTCTACTCTGATTCTAAAAGACAGATTCTTTTCTTTTTCTTTCTTTCTTATTTCCATTTTTGCAGTGATTGGAACCCAAAGCCTCGTGCATGCTAGACAAGTGCTGCACACTTACTACATCCCAGCCCAAGACAGATATCTTTATTCCAACTCTAAGTGAAATTATACAGTATTTACCTTCCAGTTCCTAGATTATTTCATCTAGCATAAAGCCGTCCAGGTCCATCCATGTTCTTGGAAATGACAGATATACTATTCCTAAACACAATCTAAGATTAGATGAAACAGTTGCCAGAGAAAATCTGGGGAAAGCCATCCACAGGAAACTACCTGGCACTCATGGGGAGACCACTCTCTGGGGTGCCCGAGGAAGGTGCTCAGGGGTGACATCCAGTGAAGCTTCTCAAGGGAGAAGCTATTCCTGAAACTCTGAAAAGATACTTAGAGCATGGGAGGTCCTTCCATCTCCTAAGGTCTTCATCAATTTCTTTCTTCAGCTTTCTATAATTTTCCTTATAGAGGTCTTTAATCTCCTTGGTTAGGTTTATCCCTAGGTATTTTATTTTTCGGGGTGCTATTGTGAGTGGAATTGCTTTCTGGATTTCTTTTTCGATTGATTTGTCATTGGCATATAAAAAGGCT
>PVLC010010168.1:0-51409 GCA_004027655.1 Graphiurus murinus | reverse complement strand
AAAAAAAAAAAAAAAAAAAAAAAGATATGTGTATCCTACCCTACACACACATGAAAATACACACATGCAAAGCTGGGCGTGGTGGCACACGCTTGTAATCCCAGGCTGAGACCAGAGGATCACAGGTTCTCAGCCAGCCTCAGCTACCTAGTGAGGCCCTCCGCAACTTAGTGAGACCCTGTTTCAAAATAGAGAATAAAAACAGGACTAGGGGTGTAGCTCGGAGGTATCGCAAAAAAAAAAAAAAAAAAAAAAACCCACACATGCACATATGCACATACCACACACAGACACACACACACATAGGCACACACATACCCAGAGACACGCGCTGAGATACAGGCACACACGCATACCACACACATGTACACGTTTAGAGGAGGAAAGCTCCTTTTTGCTCACGGGGTTAGCGGTTTCAAGGTTAGTCCATGGTCGTCGGCTCTAAGGCAGAAACATCATGGTGTGGGGGCAGGGCGTGGCGGAAGAAAGCTGCTCTCACCTCACGACCGCCAGGAGCAGAGAGAGAGACAGAGACAGAGACAGGAGGCGGCCAGTGGCATAGACGGTGGCCAAGGTCACGTCTAGTGACCCAGCTCCTCCAACCCGGCCCCACCCTGAACCTTCCTGTATGTTTTCAACTCATGAGCTTTCAATTGTGTGTGGGAGGGAGGGGAGGTAAATTGGGGGTTGATCCCAGGGGTGTTCTACCTCCGAAATACCCTCAGCCCTTTTTATTTTGAGACAGGATTTCACTAGTTACCAAAGCTGGCCTTGAACCTGTGATCCTCCTGTTTCCGCCTCCCAACTAGCTAAGATTACAGGCGTGCATTCACTATGTCCAGCTCAATACATGAGCTTTTATTGGACATGCCAGACGGAAACCATAAATAACATAAATCTTATGTATATCTTACCACACTTGAATTTCTTTCTCTTTCTTCTTTCTATCCATTCTTCTATCCATCCATCCATCTTGCTATGCTGCCCAGGCTGGTGTCAAACTCCTGGGCTCCAGCAATGCTTCTTTCTCAGCCTCCCAAGCAGCTGAGACTTCAGGCACACACCACTACACCCAACTATGAAAAATAGTATTTTTTCTAGGACAATCTAAAGTCACCCCAGGTGCCATTTTCTTGCCTGGTTGGTCAGCTCCGGAATGTAAAACAATAACATGTGTGGCGGGCACAGTTGTGGTGAAATGGACAGAATCCTGCAGCTCTGCCAGCACATAAATTGAAAGAACCCTCTGGAAAAGCCAGAGGCAGGTTGTAGCAAACCCACAGATGTGTGCCTTAGCGTAAGTCCCAGAAACCCCTTTCTGGGGAATGGAAGAAAGTCCTCGTCCACGGGCAGTGGTACAAAAAGATTGGTTCTTGCAGCAGGAAGCGGGGACCACCCTAAACACCCCCACAGGCAGATCACGAGGACTGTCCCCAAGCACGGCAGCACCTGGATGGGCCCGGGCCGCAGGTGCAGGGGAGCCTGCTGGGTCTGGAAAAGCTTCACCCCTTTTTCTCCTCTTGTCCTTCTGGGAGAGGGAAAGACGGGGCGGAATGTGTTTTGTAGTTCACGTGAATCCCCTGCAGCCCTCCAGAGACGTGATAAACAGATCTTTGCGTCCCGGTGCTGGTTAATTTGTTTTCAATAGGTTTCAATCAATTACGTGTGGTCCCGGGGACGGGGAGGTGCACCAGTAATTGGCTAAAATAAATCACTTGGCACTTCAAAAGCAGCTCTCCGCTGAGACGCTTGCAGCCCGGCCTTCGATTCTTAATAAACAGGCACGTTGATCCCCCACCCCCGGGAACCACACATCGGAGGGTCTGCGAGGAGGGGCCCGGCGTGGAGTGACGGATGTGACCACGCTTCCGAGGGCACCCAGGTCGGTAGGGGCACGCTGGCCATGCCTCCCTGGCCCCTCCAGGTCGCCCACCAGCGTCCTGTGGCTGCCAAAGTGACTGTCCACACTGGAAGCTTTACAAAAATCTCTGCCACAGTTCTAGAGGGTTCTGGAAGGTTCTGGAAGGTTCTGGAGGGCTGAGGTCCAAGATCAAGGTGTGGTGGGCCACATTCCCCCTGCGGCTCCAGGTGGCTCCTCCTGCCTCCTGGTGGCTGCCGGTGTCCAGTCTCTGCCTCTGTCGTCATATGGCCCTCTCCCTGTACACCTGCCTCCCGGCCTCACCTTCCGAAGACCCCGGTCACGTTTGATTTAGGGCTTACTCCGGCACGAGCCACCACAAACCGGGCGTGGTGGCATGAGCTCGTAATCCCACTACTTGGAAGACTGAGACAGGAGGATTGCAGGTTCAAGGATAGCCTCAGCAATTTAGTGAGGCTTGCATCAACTTAGTGAGGCCCTGTTTCAAAAATAAAAGGTTAAAGAGGACTGGGAGGATGTAGCTGGGAAGTAGAATGCCCCTGGGTTCAATCCCAAATACCAAAAAAAATTTTAAAAAGCCATCACAGCTGCAAAGACCCTTGTTCCAGATGACTCACCCAGGGGGACCGGGGGCGGGGACGTCTGCCTTTCTTTTAGGGTCCTCAACACCCACCTTGTACAGAGAACTCCGGCACAGATGCCTGCCGGCAGCTCTGTCCCTTTACCCTTGTGAGTGGGTGTGAAGGGAATCGGGGTTCCCAGGGGCCGCTGCCTCCCCAGTGCTGGGGGACAAGCCTCCTTCAGGGTAATTTTATTTGAGTCTCGTCAGGTCCTGGACCTCATCAAGGGTGGCGGGAAACAGAGACAGCAGGGTAGCGAGGACCGGGACAAACGCTCGCTTTCCTGAGCACCTCTCCGCTGGTCTGCCCCCAAGGACATGCTGCCGTAGAGACGGGAGGACCGTGCCCCTTCTACAGATGAGGAACACTGAGGTCCCGTGAGGTCAAGGAGCCAGAGAGCAGCCTGGCCTGGCTGACTGCCCCGCCCCCAGATGGAGAGAGAGGTCTCCAGGGAAGTGTCCCCTGAGGTCACCCGGGCCCCGGCCCCCTGCACAATCGGGGTTCTCGGCCCTCTCCCCTCAAGACCGTGGGTTTTCCTCACGACCGTGGGTTTTGTGCCCTGGAGATCGCCAGTGTCTCTCAGTGCTGAAAGCCATTGGAGAAGGAAGAGGGAGGTGGAGAGGAGTCAGATGCCCTGGGTGTTCTCTGAGCTGGGAGCCCAGCCGGTCTCATCTGGGGTGGGTGGATCTCCTTGAAGCTCCAAAATAGCTCAGAGACCAGCAGTGGTCCAGGCACGGGATGGGGTTGGGGTCGGGGGAGGGGGTGGCAGGAGCAGGATATGGGGCGACAAAGAGGCACTGGGTCCCAGACGGGCCAGGACGGCGTCTTCACGGGGGGCAGAACGTAGCTGCGTAGGATTCGGCTTCCGACGAGGATTATCAGAGCAGACAGGCGGGGTAAGGGGGCCAGGGGATGGAGGTTGGAAAAGCCCTCCATGCAAGGAGGAGCCCAGGCTGGCATTATCAGAGGAAGGGCCTTTGGGCAGTGGACGCGGAAGCTGTCAAGGCCCCGGGTCTGATCCGGCCTGGCCCGTTGGCAGCACAGGGAGGCCAGGATGGGAGAAAGCCACAGCGGAGCTGGGATCCCTTCTCCCCGCCTGTCTCTGGCATCTGGGCTAGGAGTCTTTTTGTCTTCACCACGTTGGTGTTCCTGCCAGGGCCACCTGCAGGGCAACCCAGGGAAGCCAGCCGTCGATGGGAGGGGTGTGTGCAGCTGCGCGGCCCCTCCTGCCCACCTGCCCCTGTGCCGGGCAGCCGGCCCCCTGCTCACAAATCACACTGCCTAATGAAGTGGCCCAAGCCTCCAGAGAGCTCCGGGCTCCTCGCTCTGAGCCAGGTCAGAGCCTCCGCGAAATTACAGCTGTAAGACACGGCGAGGGGAGCGGGGGCCTCTCGCCCTGCCTGTAATTACGGCCCGCGGAGCCCTGATTGCCGCAGTCCAATTAATTAAACACGGCAGCGACCCAAATTATGATCCCTCGCCTCGTACGGAGCAGTATTTTTAACCTTAACTGTCGGGGCTGAGCTTAAATTTCCTATCTGGACAAGAAGCGTCACCCGCAGGAGGAGGAGGTGGTGTTGAACCAAACCTCGCCGATGACAGACCCTGTAATTAGAAACCGTAGTGTCCCTGAGACCGGTCTTTAAAACTGTCAGAAGCCAAACAGCCGTCATTTGATGCAAGACTATCATTACCCGTGAACCTATTAGCTCCAGGTAAATAACATATTATGCCAGGGACAGAAAGCAGCCAGGTTGGGGAATTCGCTGGTGCTTAATTAGGACCAGCAGTGGGAAAGATGGATGGTCACCCTTCCTACCTCCTTCATTAGGAGGGCGGGTCAGGTGCAGCCATGGTCCCCGGGGCCCAGGCTGCTGAACTTGCAGAAAAGGGCTGCCCGCCCCGGTGCTCCATCTCCTGTGGAGCTGCCCACAAATCTCTCCCAGGCCTGTGTCTCTAGCGCTCATTCCAGCTGGGTGGGGGCACTCGAGGGGACCCCATGCTTGTACCTCAGCCCAGCTGTAGAGGGCAGGTAGGAGGAGTGGTACCCACGTGGCAGGGGCCCTCAAGGTCGGTGGATTTGGGGTGGAGCATGTGAGATGCATGCTCCACAGTTTGGGAAGCCCAACCCAAGCAGGTGACGTGGGCCTCCAGGTCCAGGGACCCTTCCTGATCGAAGACTTGGCTCTCTATGGCTTCAGTTACCTAGGTCAGCCATGGTCCAAAACTGTTACATGGAAACTGCTAGAAATCAGCAGTTCAGCCGGGTGTGGTGGCGCACGCTTGTAATCCCAGTACTTGGGAAGCTGAGAAAGAGGATCGCAGGTTCAAGGCCAGCCTCAGCTACTTAGTGATGCCCCCCGAAACTTAGTGAGACCCTGTTTCAAAAATAAAGAGTAACTGGGTGTGGTGACACACGCTTGTAATTCCGGTACTTGGGAGGCAGAGACAGGAGGATCACAGGTTCAAAGCTAGCTTTGACAACTTAGCAAGGCTCTCTGCAACTTAATGAGACCCTGTTTCCAAATAGAGATAAAATTGGGTTAGGGGTATAACTTGGAGGAAGATTTGCATCTGGGTTCAATCCCCAGTACCAAAAAGTAAAATAATAAAGAATAAAAAATAGGGCTGGGGGTGTGCCTTGGAGGTACAATGCCCCTGGGTTTAATCCCCAGTATTCTTCCCCCCAAAAAAGAAATCAACCAGCTGGGCGTGGTGGCGCACACTTGTAATCCCAGCATTTGGGAGGCTGAGACCGGAGGATCCAGGTTCAAGGTCAGCCTCAGCTACCGAGTGAGGCACTCTGCAACTTAGTGAGACCCTGTTTCAAAGTAAAGAATAAAAAATAGGGCTGGGGGTATAGCTCGGAGGTAGAATGCCCCTGAGTTCAATCCCCAGTACCAAAAAAAAAAAGCAAGAAATCAATAGTTCATAAGTTCTAGGTTTTCGTTACGGTATAGTCTTAATTTGCTCTGTTTTGTTACTGTTAATATCTTACTGTGCCTAATTTACACATTAAGCTTTGTTGTGGGTTTGTGTGGATCAGAATAAACACGGCATGCATAGGGTTCAGTACTATCTGTGGTTTGGGGTATTTGTGAACCATCCCGGAATGTCCCCTTCTCAGATAAACCGGGGAGGGGGGAGGGGTCCTGTCTCCCTCCCCGTGGACCCGGAATCATGGCACCTGGTCTGAAGCCATCCACCGAGCCCAGGGCCTGGTTCCCTGAAGCGTGCCTCTGTACATACATACCCTGCACACTAGCACACGTACACGCATGCCCTGTAAAGCCGTGTACACATGTGCCCACTTGCACACATACCCATGGTTGCGTGCACACCACAGGGGCTGCACCCTGTCCCTTACAATGACCAAATGTGTTGTTTTCCATCCGGGATCCTGGTGTTTGTTCGTTTGTTTATTTTTGCAGCACTGGGGATAGAACCCAGGGGCGTTCTACCTCCGAGCTACACCCCCAGCCCTACTTTATCTCTATTTTGAAACAGGGTCTCCCTAGGTTGATGAGAGTGCCCTTGAACTTGCGATCCTCCTGTCTCAGCCTCCCGGGTACTGGGATTACAGGCATGCATGGGCCACACCCCTGGCTTGGATCCTGGTATTTAAATGTATACCTCAAGCCCAGTGTGGTGGCGCATGCTTGTAATCCCAGTAGTTGGGAGGCTGAGACAGGAGGATTGCAGGTTTGCTGCCAGCCTCAGCTACTTAGTGAGGCCTTCTGCAATTTAGTAGGACCCTGATTTAAAATTAAAAATTAAAAAATAGGGCTGAGGCTGTAGCTCAGAGGTAGAATGCCCCTGGGTTCCATCCCCAGTACTATAGGAGTGAGTGAACGAATGAATACCTCATCCTCTCCTGCAGTAGACTCCTGGGCCAGCTCGCTGTGGAGGCCAGCACGGGGTGACGGGGTGGACGGACATCACCTGCCACTCCTTCATACCACTGGTCCTTTCGGTCCCCTTGCAGGGCTGCCGTGAGGCTGGGTCACCAAGGCACCGCCAGCCCCATCCTCCCACGAGCCTGGTTGGCCTCCTGGTCTCCACACTCCCGCATGTCACAGGGTGTCCCCAAGGCACCTGTCGGTGTCCAGGACCCAGGCAAGGGCCCAGGAGGGTCCTAGGTGTTGGTCCTTGCTGTCCCCTCCCTCGGGGATGGTAACTCGGAGCGGACCCAGCCTTCGGCAGCACCGAGCTGGGTCAGCTGTGTCTCCACGCTGGCTCTGCCCTTACGTCACCACGAAGCAGGACTGGTGTCCCTCACTGGGGCTTGAAGGTGGAGCAGGTGACATGGCTGGGCAGGGTTTCAGGGTCCGCCCTCCTATCACAACAGAACGCGTGCAAGCTTTCGCGCCTCCTGTATGCCCCAGGAGTCACACAGGGCACCCCCAGGAGCGGGCCCGTGACGCCGGCCGTCACAGGTAGTTCTGAGGTGAGACAGCGCGCAGTGGCACGTCGACAGAACTTTCCGCAAGACGGAGGGCCCCGTGTCCGTGCTCCCTGGCGGCACCGCGGGGCTGGAGATCACTTGGGATGCGGCCAGCACAGCCCAGACACTGAATTTTTCATTTCGTTTCACTTCAATAATTTAAATTTAAATAGCCACTTGTGGCTGCCTCGGGGAGGGCGCAGTCCCTGGGGGGGGACACGGGGAGGACCAGTGTGCAGGGATCTGTGGACCTGCCGGAGAACAGAGGAAAAGAAGGGGGCTGGGAGGAGGGCCTGTGGGGACCCCGGAGGCCTTGGGGGGGGGCTGGAGTCAAGGTGTGCTGAGGACGGGAGGACAGGGAGGGCCTGGAACATTCTGAGGGGGGCCGGCTGCTTTGTTGGAAATGGAGATAGTCTACCAGCAAGGTTGTTTTTTCGTCGGGGAGGTGGAGGCGGTGCAGTGGTAATAATAACAGCTGACGTTTGCTAGCGTGTGCCAGGAACCGTCATTCACTCACTCATTCATTTATTCATTCATCACCGTACGGATCAGAGTGGGGGCGATGTCCACAGCCAGGGGAAGCCTGTGGCTCTCCCGAGCCTCAGTGTATTGAGGGGTGAAACGGTCACCGCTGAATCACATGACCACCCTGTCCCATTTTCCAGCTCCCCTGTGTGCCAAGGCTCCCTGGCTCCCTGCTTCTCAGGTGCAGCCCTGGTGTGCATGCACGCACACACACACGCACACACACGCAGGCACACACGTCCTCTGCCCCCAGGCGTGGGCCCGTGGCCGGCTGGCAGCGTCTCTCCTTCCCTCTGCCCCTTGCGGGGTGGGGGCAGGTGGGGGCGGCAGTCTTCCTGAGAGCCTGTCGCCGTGACATATTTGGTCGGCTCGGCTGTCTGGCTGGGAAGATGTATCAGCCGGCGTCCCCGGCGCTTGCCAGCCCCGACCACGTTTTAATTTGCCAGTCTGTGGGTTTCCTATCCACGTATTCATCTATATTTGTGTCAGGCGAGATTGCTTTTGTCTTCCCGGGCCTGCTAAGTCCCTCCATCCGCCGCTTCCACCCTCCGCATTCTGCCTGCAGAGCCGGGGTGCGGGGGTGGCACCCAAGGTGGACAGCCCCAGGAGGCCGGGCCTGGTCGCACCTCTTCTCCTGGGCCTCCTGTACGGGACCACAGTCGCTCCTCACCCAGTGGGCTGGGGCTGTTATGGCAAAAATCCCGCAGACCTGGCAGCTTAGACAACAGGAATCTACGTTGTCACAGTTGCGGAGCCCGGAAGCCAAGCTCTGGCTGCGGCAGGGTGCACCCCCGAGGCCTCGCTCCTCGGCTGGTGGGCGCCGTCCTGCCTCTGCCTGCGCTCATGTCCTAACTTGTCCGGCAACCTGGGGCCCCGTCACCTCTGCAGAGACCCAGTCTCCTCCGACGGGCGCGTCTGCTTGTCCGTCAGTGCGTGAATTTGGGGAAGATGCAAACTGGCCCACGCCAGGTGTCATTTTTCTTCTTTTTTAATTTGCAATTGTCACTGAAGTATGGTGCTCAGCAGGAAAGCGTGTCTGGGAACAGCTGAACTCCCCATCCGACCAGCACCCGGATGGGAGCCAGCGTGGCCACTCTGAGTCCCCTCCAGTCCCCAGTCACCCGCCCCCACACAGCCAGTGCCCTCACCTGGGTCCGTCAGTTAATTTCTATGCAGGTGACGTCCTGCCCAGGTGCCTTGCTGCGTGGTGGTGCCCGTCTCGGCTGGGGAGAAGCACGTTCTGCCCCAGGAGGGGAGAAAGCCGTCCAGGGTCTGCCCGGAGGCCCGAGGAGGGCTGCTTGGGAGGAGAAGGTCTCTGAGCTTCGGCCTGGGCTCCGCACCATCCCTGCCACCGGCAGCTATTTCATGGACGCTTAGCCACGGCCCTGAGGGAAAGGAGCGCCAGTGACCCCAAGGTGCTGAAGGACAAAGTTCTGTCTGTGTAGGGAGTGGATCAGCAAGAGCTCCAGCTCTGTCTTGCCCCTGTGCCCTTGAACTTGATCTCCAGGGAGCTGCGCGGGGAGGATCCGTGGGTCCTGCCTGTGTCATGTCCCTTGCTTGGGAAGCGGAGGCGTGTGTGCTGGGGTCGGGACCCTCAGAATGCGGCGTGGAGCGGGTGGACGAGGTAGCAGCTCGGGGTCTGGTCGCTGTGCGCTGGCCAGCTGGACGCATTCACCGTGGCCGATAGGGCCTGGGTTGCAGACGATGCAGGCCGGAGCAGCAGGACGGACAGGAGCCGACCTGAAGGAAAGATGGATTGGGCTGGACCCCGCAGATGGCGGGGCGAGGGAAGTGGCCGGCCCACGGGGTGGGTGCTGAGGTCACGTGGTGAATGCTCGGAGAAATGAGGCCTCCGTGCTGGGGACAACTTTGAGAGCCAGACTTGAAGGACGGAGTGACAGAGTTGTGGTCTTGGGCAGGCCATGTTGGTGGGCACCAGTTCTGGGGCGGGCCCCAGGCTGCCTCAGCCTTACTCAGTTTCCCCTCAACAGCTGGAGGGGGGTGGCACAGATTCCCTGTCCTGTTCACCTTGAGTGCCCAGCACCCCAGATGTGAGTCCTTGCCCAGGAGCGAGGCCAGGGCGCCCTGGGCCGGCTCCTGCGTGACAGGGGTCGCCTTGGCTGCATAGAGAGGACCCCGTGGCTCCAGCACCTTCACCGGCCTCAGGCTGCTCTCCAGTTCCCCCGAGAGCTCTCCCTGGCCCGCCCCTGCCGTCAGCCTGCTCGGCACTCAGTGGGTGAGAGGCAGGAAGTCTCCATCTCGAGGAGCACGGCCCGGCTGAGTGGTCGTTGTGGAGATGGGTGGCATGCCAGCCAGGCTGCAGGAGAACCTGCGTGTGTCCATCTTCAAGGGACACTCAGCTGCCGCCTGTCCCTCTCCTTGACAGCCTGCCGTGAGCCTCGCCCAGAGGATGAATGTGTATGTGTGTGCACGTGTGTATGTGTGTGCACGTGTGTATGGGTGTATGTGTGCGTGCATGCACGAGTGTGTGCATGCACCTGTATGTGTATGCATGTGCATGGGCTGTGCACGTGTGTGCACATGTGTATACATGGGTGTGTGCATGCATGGTGTAAATGCATGTGTGTATTGTGTGCATAGGTGTGTGTGCATGGATGTTTGCACACGTGTGCGCATGTGTGTACATGAGTGTGTGCATGCATGTGTGTGCACGTGTGTGTGTGTGTGTGTGTGTGTGTGTGTGTGTGCTTGCCGGCCCCTTCCTCCCTCTCCCCCAGCTGCGGCCGCCGCAGCCTCGGAGGTGCTGGGGAGGGAGCGCCCCCGCACCCCGGCCCTCGCGTCCCGGCTGCCCCTCCTGATCCCGCTGTCCCCTGCAGACAGTCCCTCTGACAGACGCTGACAAGAGCCATTTCCAAGATGGATTGATTCAATTTAGCACAAATTTTTGCTGGATTTGGTGACGTATGGCTCCCTGTTGGGACCGCATCGGATGTGACTCTGAAGAGAGAGGGTTTATTAGGCCGGGCAGCGCTGAGCAGGTGGGCTGGGGGGCAGCGCCTCAGAGCCCCCGCCATCTTGTGCGGCTCGCCCGCGCCCCCAGGCCTCCCGCTGCCCCCAGCCCTCTGTCATTGGGCCTGGCTCAGAAGGACTGAGGTCTGTGAGCCGCTGTTCATTATGCTCCAGGGATGGATTTCCATTTTATTCCCAAGAGCAAAGTTTCGCTGCTGCGGGGCCCCCACCGTGGGAGGCTCAGAGCTAAAGACTTCTTCCCTCTGGGCTGATAAATTCTTAATGGAGGTGGCGGCTGTGGCAGCCACGGTCTCCCCCACCGGGGCCCAGAGCCCCAGTGTGGGCCCTTGTCACCTGGCCTGCACTGCCCCCGGGCACGCAGCAGGCTGGAGGCCGGCTTCGTGCCTGCAGCTGTGCGCTGCAGAGAGAACAGGCCAGGGGCCGGGACGCTGCAAGGGACGCAGCCTGGGTCAGGAGGCAGGACCCCGAGCGTGCGGGCCCCTGGCTTGGGTGATGCGGAAGCCCCCCAGCCCCTGCTCCAGCCCACGAAAAGCGAGTCAGTCATAGCCAGAACTGCGTAGCCCCCATGACCTACAGCACCCCTCCACCCCTGCCTTCCAGTGCATTCTTCCACCCCCACGGATGCCTCCTGGGCTCCTAGGGAACACTCCAGGACCTCAGGGCCTTTGCACCTGCCTCCCCACACACACCTGGAATGCTTTCTCTAGACCGCAGACCTACGAAGGCTCCTGCACCTGGTTCCCTCAGGCCTTTGTTCCAAAGCCAGTGCTCTGAGAGGCTAACACTGGTCACCCTGTCGAACTGCAACACTAGGCTCCTCTCCTGATTTATATTCTCTCTCTCTCTCTCTCTCTCTCTCTCTCTCTTCTTTCCTTCCATCCTTCCTTTTCTTTTCGTTTCTTTTTCTTGCTTGGAATTTAACCAAAGGGCTCTATCTCCAAGCTACACCCCAACGCTTTTTATTTATTTATTTATTTTTGCAGTACTGGGGATTGAACTCAGGGGCATCCTACCTCCGAGCTATACCCCCAGCCCTATTTTTTATTCTTTATTTTGAAACAGGGTCTCACTAAGTTGCGGAGTGCCTCACTAGGTAGGTGAGGCTGGCCTCGAACCCGGATCCTCCGGTCTCAGCCTCCCGAATGCTGGGATTACAAGTGTGCGCCACCACGCCCGGCTATTTTTTTATGTTTTGACATAGGGTCTTGTCAAGTTACTAAGGGTCTCACTAAGTTGCTGAAACTGGTCTCAAACCTTCGATCCTCCTGTCTCAGCCTCCCAAGTGCTATGTTTGTCAGTCTTTAACATGTACACGTGGGCTCCAGGAAGACAGGAATTGCCTTCGGTTTTCTTTTTTCTTTTTTCTTTTTTTTTTTTTTGGCAGTACTGGGGATTGAACCCAGGGGCATTCTACCTCCAAGCTACACCCCCAGCCCTATGTTCATTCTTTATTTTGAAACAGGGTCTCACTAAGTAGCTGAGGCAGGCTGCAAACTCAGATCCTCCAGTCTCAGCCTCCCAAGTACTGGGGTTAGAAGCGTGCGCCACCACTCCCGGCTCTTGCCTTTGGTTTTCTTCACTGATACATGCCAGTACCTGGTACCCAGGGATGTTGAGGGGCTGGGAGAAGGTGTGTCCCAGTGCCTGGGTTTCTGGAGCCACCTGAGCTAGACAGAGAAGCAAGGACCTGGGTTGAAAAGTGTTCCCCAAAAGATGTCCAGGCCCTGCTTTCTGGAACCTATACAAGTCACCTTCTTGGGAAAAGGGGCTTTTGCAGATTAAGTTGAGGATTTCGAGACAAGCTAATCCTGGTTATTCGCTGGGCTCTCAACACAGTCTCTAGTAAAGAATGGCAGAGGCAGCTTTGGGACACACCGAAGGCAGAAATTGGAGCCACGCTGCCGAAAGCCAAGGGCCGCCTGGGGCCACCAGGAGCTGGAGAGGCCGGAAGGGCGCCTCCCAGGGAGTGTGGCCCTGGGGACACCTTGACCTCAGCCCAGCGAGGCTGATTTCCACCTGCCGACCTCCAGAGACGAGGGATACATTCCTGTTGTCTCAGGCCACCAAGCTGTGGCCACTTGTCCTGCAGCCACAGGACACCGTATTCCTGGTCACTGCCGTACCTGCCCTGCGTAGGAAGCTCTCTAGGTGGCAGGAGTCGCCGGCCACAGGAGGGTCTTCACCGAGGTCACGACCAGCCTCCCCACCATGCTGAGGTCAGTGACGGTGGGGGACACCATGCACAGTCGGAGGTGCGTGTGTGTGACAGGAGGGATCTGTGTCAAGGCGGCCGTAGGAAGCGCCATCACCCTGCGCCGGGTTAACCCCAGTGTGAATTGGGGGGTAGCGCCGGGCTCGCCCCATGCACGGCTCATGCTGTGGCTGGACCCCAGCTTCGTTCCTCGTCATGACCCTGGAGGATTCAGGGTCCGAGTGACCAAGGAGGGCCGCCAGGCCACCGGTGATGGCGTCCAGCACCCAAGACCCCCGATCTCCGCCTCCTCTGCGGCCCCAACAGCTGGCCGAGCCGCGTCCTGGCAATGGCTCGTCTGCGCGGTTGGAACCCTAAGCTTCAGAGCGCCCGGCCAGCCCCTCCCAGGACGGCTTTCGGGGTTGGCTTTCGAGATGCGTGGTATTTGCTTCTCCTGCTTTGGAGGCAAATGGCTGATTGATTGCTTTTCATCCCCCACTTTGAGTAGCTGTAAGAGCTACTTTATATAAACATCAATTACAGGCACGTAATAAATTAAGGGTGCCTCACGCTGCACGCATTAGCGTCCACTCTGATACCACGGCGCTCCCATCACCCCGGAGGGGGGCGGGGGCGCCGCTGATTAGCGGGGAGATGCTGGCGGGGACGGTGCTAATTTAATTGCACATCTGCAAGAGGGTCAAGGCCGAGAGACCGGATCTCGCCAGTGTATCCCCGGCCTGTGAGTTGTGGTGGCAGGTGGGTGGGTGGGTGGTCAGGACCAGCTGCCGCCGCCATCTTGCTCCACCCCCTACATTTCATGGACGCCGCCCCTGCATCCTGTTCTAGCCCGTCCTCCATCCCTGCCTTGCCCGTTGGTCCATTTTAGACCTTGCTATGGCCCAGCATGGACCCCACGCCAGGCCGATCTCTGCACCTCTCCCTCTCAGATACAGCTGCTGAAAGAATAGAACCTGCCTGGGCTCCCCTCCTCCTGGCTCAGCCAGCCACTCTGCAGCTGCTGGGTGACCTTGGGCCGCTCACTCAGCCTCTCTGTGCCCCTGGGTGGGAGGAGCAACATTCCAAAAGTCTTTGCAACAGTGGCTGGCTCCTGTGAGCACCTAGCTGTCCCCACCGCTGTGGATGTCACTGGCCACAACCCCTGCGGGCTGTCCTCAACACCCCTCCCCTGCTCAGGGTGGTGGGGGCACCCGGGTCTCATTCTATGGGGTAGATCAGCCCAGGGAATCTGCATTTCTGCTCCCAGGTGCTGCATGAGGGAGCCCCACTGCACTCTGGACTTGAGGCACCTGAGAAAAACAAAAGACCCCAGGCGACTTCGGGGTATAGCTGGCTGGAGAGCTATGGAGGTCACCCTTGGGTGCAGGGGTCAAGGTTCAGCTCCTCATCCCTCCTCCTGGAAGGCCCCTGCCTGCTGGCTCCCTCCTCTCTGCCCTCTCTTGGCCTCCCTCTCTTCCTTCTTTTCTCCTCCTCTGTCTCTCTCCAGTCAAGTCCCAGAGGAGGAGGGCCAGGGGCCTCCAGGGCTTCAAGAACCGCCCTTTCTCCTCCCCGGAACCCCTCCCCTGAGCCCCCCGGGTCCTGCGTCCCTGCTTCCGGGATGCCCTGTGCTCCCTAGCCTCCCTCCCCCACAGAGCAGCTGTGGGGCGGCCTTGGAGCTGAGCGCGGGAAGGCAGCCAGGCCTGGGGGGGCCGACTTGGCTTTGCAGCCCTCGGCCTGGCCCTGCGGGAGCACGAGTCCACGGGAGGCCTGGCACAGCCCTCTGGCACGTGGCCAGCCCCACTTGTCACACGCCCCGCACACGGAGCGGCCCTCGAGGGGCTCTCGGCCCATTGTTCTGAGAAGCGCCCCACTGCCAGGAGCCTATTGCTACTGGCTGGAGGTTCTCAACCAGGTGCCCCCTCTCCCCTGCACCCTGCTGAGGCTGCGGCCGGTCCTAGGCGAGTTCCCGAGCCTCTTCCTCTCGCCTGGGAAGATTACCGCCTCCTGGCGCCTGGGCTGCCCCAGCCTCGGCCGCCCTGAGCCCTGCAGGGATCCTGGGGCTGGGTGCCAGGGCTGATGAGTCAGAGGCTTGGGACTTGGCAGGATGTGTGTGTGTGTGTGTGTGTGTGTGTGTGTGTGTGTGTGTACACGTGCGTGCTTACCTGTACGTGCATGTGCATGCCTGTGTTGGTGTATTGCATGACCATGAATATATACGTACATGTGCATGAGTGGGCACAGGCCTGGCTGTTTGCCGGCATGCATGTAAGAGGGTGTGCACGTGTGCGTCTTGGGGAGCCGGGAGCGGTCCTCCCCCTCCTGCTGCAGCCCCCCAGGCTTGCTTTCTGTGGTCAGAGTTTCCACCTACAGATGCCGTCGCCCACCTCTGCCCCGCGCCTGTCCCTGGGGCCGGCACGCAGGCCTGGGGTGTAGCCCCCAGGAGCTGGGAGCAGCTGGGTCTCCTCCCTTCCCCTCCGCCCGCCCCCCATGCTGCGCGCAGCCTCCTCTGGGTTAAGTAGCTAGCTGAGCCACATCTGTTGAGAGTGCGCTGCTCCTTGTAGCTTTGGGGCCTGGGGTCACCCTGACAGTTTGCTAATGAGGTTCGGCAGCAGGCCTGTAGGCGGGGATGGGAGATGTCCGTCCAGGGCAGCTCAGAGAGGACCAGGGGCTGGTCCAGCCCAGGCCTTCCTTTCTCAGGCCTCTTCCTGCCCTCCTCCAGTGCTCTGGTCTGAGTCCACCGTGGGGCAGGGTAGGAGACTCCTGGGGTGGCCGCAGGGCTCCTCAGTGGGTCCCCGGCATGCATGGGCAGGGCCCTCGGAGCACCCCAGCACATGAGGCAGGAGGGCTCATTTCCTCCGGCTCTTCTGCTAGGTGCTAAAGCCCCACCCGGCCCCCTCTTTGGCTCCCGGTGCCCAGAGGTCTGCTGTGAGCAAAGCTTGCTCCCTCTTGGTGGGGGGGGGTCCCCGGGGCAGGAGGAGGAAGAGCCCTGCCAAGGGCACCCTCCTGCCCCCTCACTTCTTGTCTCCGTTCCAGGGCCCGCCCCGCTGCCAGGGCATCCTCAGCTTGTTCACCGGGGCCTTGCTGGGCACCGGCCCCATCAAATACTCATTCCTAGGAGGTCCTAGGAAGACGGACAGAGCTGGGCTGCGTCCTGGCTCCTGTGGCCAGGGAGCTTGGGCAGGTGACCGTCCTGGCTGTGACGGGAGACCGTGCCTGTCCTCACCCACAGGAGTTCAGTGGGGTGATACGGGAATGGCGGGGCAGGGCTCCTGGCCCAGGGAAGAGCTGTTTCTCTGAGGATTGGAGGGTCTCTAGGGCCCAGTTCCCCACCAAGAGAGTGAGGCCGTGGACTGCACGCTCGGCAGGGGCCCTCTTGATTTGAGGAGCTGGCACGGTAGTAATAGCGCCACCCCAAATCGTGAACCCAGGGGGCCTCCTGCGTGCTAGGCAAGTGCTCTACCACTGAGCTGCACCCCCAGCCCTTTTTATCTTTTGATCCAGGGTCTCCCTGAGTTGCCCAGGCTGGTCCTCTATCTTGTGATTCTCCTACCTCAGCCTCCCAAGGACTGAGGTTACAGGCATGTGCCCTGCCACAGCACCCAGCACCTTGATTCTTTGTTGTTTCATTTATTTGTTTTTGTGGTGCTGTGGATTGAACCCAAGGCATTCTACCTCCAAGCAACATCCCCAGCCCTATTTTTAGAAACAGGGTCAGCCAGGTGTGGTGGCGCACCCTTGTAATCCCAGGACTTGGGAAACTGAGACAGGAGGATCTCAGGTTTGAAGTCAGCCTCAGCAACTTGTGAGGCCCTCTGCAACTTAGTGAGACCCTGTTTCAAAATAAAGAATAAGCCAGGCGTGGTGGCGCACGCTTGTAATCCCAGCATTTGGGAGGCTGAGACCGGAGGATCCAGGTTCGCGGCCAGCCTCAGCAACCTAGTGAGGCACTCCGCAACTTAGTGAGACTCGGTTTCAAAATAAAGAATAAAAAATAGGGCTGAGGGTATATCTCGGAGGTAGAATGCCCCTGAGTTCAATCCCCAGTACTGCAAAAAAAAAAAAAAGAATAAAATAGGGCTGGGACTGTAGCTTGGAGGTAGAATGTCCCTGGGTTCAATCCCCAGCATCAAAAACAAACAAAAAAACAGGGTCTCGCTAAGTTTCTGAGGGCCTAACTAAGATGCTGAGGCTGGTTTTAAACCTGCGATCCTCCTGCCTCAGCTTCCCAAGTACTGGGATTACAGGCGTGGGCCACCGCGCCCGGCTCACACCTTGGCTCCTGGTGTTCCCCTTGTGGCCCTGGGTTTCGGCCTTCGTTGCATGGTGGGGGTCTGGCTCCGTCCCCTTCTGGCCGGGGGATGGAGACCCTGGTCGTACAATGAGGGTGAGATCCATTCCTGTGGGTCTTTCCTAGGGCGTCAGGTGGAAAGAGTCAGAACCCTAAGAGCACCACATACTGGGGACCCGGGACCCCCATCACCTCCCCAAGCTGCGGTCCCTCCTCTGTGAACCGGGGCAGTAGGGCTCAGGCACCTAGGAAGCTTCTGGAATACCCCTGCGCTTCCGTGGTCTTCATCCTGACACCAGGTCTGCAGCCCAGAAGCGCCCCACTTGCCCCCCGTCCCCCGTTCTCGGGCCTGGCATTGAACCCCTCCACGGGGAGAGAGTAAAGACAGCTGCTGCCCCCCAAGACTCCTGTGCCTGCCCCCCTGCGGCTGCCCAGCAGCCTCTCCTTTCTTTCTCTTTTTTTTTTTTTATCTAACCAGCAGAGCATCTTGTGCTCGGTCATTTCATTTCATCTCTGGTCTTCGGAGAGTGACATTTACATATTAATATTTTCTAAGGGAGCCGCGCAGGCTGGAGCAAGTGTCTGCCTCATAGCCTCACATAATGGGAGGCAGATAAAGCCTGCTCCTCCGTGAATGAGGACAAATGGGCGCCGCGGAGCCATGAAAGGCCGCGAGGCGCCCTGTCAGCATGTGCGCGGCTGACGACTGACTTAGCGCCCTTTCTCCCCCGGCTTTATCTCCTCGCGCAGAGGACTCGCTCTTTGTGAAGGGCTCTGCCTCGCTGCCACTTCCCGCCACCGGCCCGCAGCCCGAACCCGGCGCCAGGGACGGGGGCTGCTGGCCCGAGACACCCTGACGGGCGCAGTGGCTGGAGCCGGGCTCGGCCTCGCTGCTGCCGGGTTATCTCTCCCCTGCAGAGCCTGCTGGCCAGGGCCCGCTGTCCCCGCCACCTGGACGTCCATGCTGCTGGCTCCATGGGGTCCAGGAGAGCTTGTGGGAGGCCCTGGGCCGTGAGGGCGTTCATGGCGTGTTGTGTGGGTAACAGAGGGACCAGAGATAATGGCAGAGTCGTCGTGACCACGGCTGGGCCGTGTCACCCCATCAGCTTCGAGGGAGTGATTCTACACTGGGCATTTCATGCTGGAGGAGACGGAGGCACAGAGAGGGAAGAGGAGCTGGCTTACGACGCACAGCTGGGAGCTGTACTACAGCCTCTAGCCCCGGCTCTGCCCTCCCTGAGCCTCGCTCCCCCACTGAAAGCCAGCCAACACAGCGGTACAGTCCTGTCCAGGAAGGAGGCTCGGAGCCGGGCCGTAAACCTGAGGCGCGTGGACGTCCGCCTTACCTGAAGTCATCGGGGTGCGGGGGCAGCAGGAGGCAGCGTGGGGTGCCGAGGGAGGGCCGTGTGGTATGAGAAGCACCTGCCCCGCTCCTCAGGAGACTCGAACCCAGCACCCGGAGATGCTCATTCAGGAAGTTCTGGGTTTACCACCCACCTCCCCCATGCCGGGCCCCTGCTGGCCCTCTGCGGCCTAAAACTGGACCCAGGTGAGGCCTGGGGAGGTTGGAAGCACAGGCCGGACCTGGGATCAGGCTGCAGCTTTCTTTTTGCCTGCCTCAGTTTCCCCCCAGACAAGGGATAGGGAAGTCCACACCTCACCGGAACTAGGGAGGCCCCGTTGAGTCACTGTGCATGGGCTTGTGGGGAGATTCCGGAATGTTCTCAGTGGTGACCTGCATGGGCATCAGCAGCATCTTTGGGGTCGTGGGTGGTCACTAGTGACCAGCATATGAGTTCACCCCTAAAAAGCCCGTTTAGAGCCGGCCGTGGTGGCGCACGCTTGTAATCCCAGTACTTGGGAGGCGGAGACAGGAGGGTCGCGGGTTCTCGGCCAGCCTCAGCTACTTAGTGAGACTCTCTGCAACTTTGTGAGACCCTGTTTCAAAATAAAGAATAAAAAAATAGGGCTGGGGGTATAGCTCAGAGGTAGAATGCCCCTGGGTTCAGTCCCCCAAAAGCCCGTTTAGGGTGGGGGAAGGGAAGGGCCGTTCTTTGGTGCTGGGGATGGACTCAGGGCCTTACACGTGCTAGGCAAGTGCTTGAACATTGAGCTGCACCCCAACCCCCCCTTTTTTTTCTAAATTTTGAGACAGGGTCTAAGTTGTGCAGGCTAGCCTCCAATTCTCCATCCTTCTGCCTCAGCCTCCTGAGCTGCTAGGACGACAGGCTTGCACCACTGGACCCACAGCAGGGAAGCGCCCTTCTTGCCTCTGTGAACGTGGGAGGGTCCCTGGGACTGTCCCCTCGGGCCACGGCCCTGTGCACAGGGAGCCAAGGACCCTGCCTTGAGCTGCTGGGACACAGGGACACAGACTGAGAGGCTCCTGAAGGCCAGTTGGTGGCGCAGGGCTCAGGCTCGGAGGCTTCAGGCCCCGCTGGAAGGGGGGGGAGTGGCGTCTGGGGAGGGCTGTGTCGGCCTCCTGGATGGCGCCTGGCGCTCACGCAGCAGGAGGGAGAGGCGGCTCTCTGGCCTCTTTTACAAGGCGCTGATGCCATCTGTGCGGCCCCACCCGGTCCCCGCGGCCTCAGTCCCCTCTCAGCACCACCCCCTGGGGGCTGAGTCCCAACATGCGAAGGTAGGGAACCAGGACATCAGACCACAGCAGACCCCCCCCCAGAAAAGTGGGGCTCTCTGGAATCCTGAGGACCCTTCCTCTGAGGACTTCTGGACCTGGCTTCTGTTGTTGTTTGTTTTGTTTTGTTCTTTGAGTGGTACTGGGGATGGAACCCAGGGATCTTCTACCTCTGAGCTACACCCCTAAACCTTTTTTGTATTTTATTTGGAAACAGGGTCTCACTACATTGTGGAGGGCCTCATTAAGTTGCTGAGGCTAGCCAGGAACCTGTGATCCTCCTGTCTCAGCTTCCCAGGTACTGGGATTACAATCGTACGCCACCACGCCCAGCCCTGCTTCTTTTTTGTTTGTTTGTTGTATGTGTGTGTGGGGGGGTCGGGGGTACTGGGGATTGAACTCAGGGGCATTTTACCTTTGAGCTAACCCCCACCCCCGGCCAGCCCGATTTTATTTCTTATTTTGTAAAAGGGTCTCACTAGGTTGATGAGTCTCACTATTTGCTGAGGAGGCTGTCCTCAAACCTGCGATCCTCCTGTCTCAGCCTCCCAAGTGCAGAGATTATAGGCATGCACCACCGCGCCTGGCCCTGCTTCTGTTTTTATTCCTAGCCTTTCGGAGCCCAGGATCCCCTGACACGCACTTCTGTCTTGTTCTTATTTCATGCTGGGTAAAAAGGCTCTGTAGAAGCCAGTACTTGGGAGGCTGAGTCCAGAGGATCCGAGTTCTCGGTCAGCCTCAGCTACTTAGTGAGACCCTGTTTAAAAAATAAAGAATAAAAAGTAGGGCTGGGGTGTAGCTTCGAGGTAAAATGCCCCTGGGTTCAATCCCCAGTACTGCCAAAAAACAAAAACAAAACCCAGGCTCTGTGGGGCCACAGGAGCCGGCCTCTGGGGACAGAGATGTGGGCGGAGTCCTGGCTGCAGGGCCTGAGGAAGGAATGGAGCCCAGCCCCTGCAGGGCTCAGTGGCTGGCTGGCACCTTCTGAAGTAGCTTGGCAGAGAGACTGGCACAGCCGGTCTTTTCTTGGAGGTGAAAGGTCTCGGCCAGGGTCAGGGAGTCTCAGAGCCCAGCTGGCCAGTTCGTCTAAGGTCTCAGGGGTCAACAGGCCTGACAGCAGGCCTGACCAGGGCCACTGACCAGAGTCCAGTTCTATGATGTGCAGTGCCTCGTAGGGCAGGGGCAGAGGTCAGAGGGCCCCAAGCCTGAGAGCAGGTTTTCTTTTGGTTTTGGCACTGGGGATTGAACCCAGGGGAATTCTACCTCCAAACCCCCCCCCCAGCCCTTTTTAAAAATTTTTAATTTGGAAACAGGGTCTCCCTAAATTGCTGAGGCTGACCTTGAACCTGCAATCCCCCTGTCTCAGCCTCCCAAGTACTGGTATTACAAGGTGTGGGCCACCATGCCCAGGTGAAATGGGGCTTTAACAAAAGTCAAGACCAGCCCATGCTTATAATCCCAGTACTTGGGAGGCTGAGACCGGAGGATCGCAGGTTCGCAGCCAGCCTCAGCTACTTAGTGAGGTCCTCAGCAACTTAGACCCTGTTTCAAAATAAAGAATAAAACATAGGGCTGGGGATGTAGCTCAGAGGTAGAATGCTCCTGGGTTCAATCTCCAGTTCTGCAAAAAAAAAAAAAAAAAAAAAGAAGTGGAGACCACAGAGCTCTGGGGCAGTGTACGACAGCTGGGATTGGGCCCAGCCCGGCCGGGGTCCAGAACTGTCCTCCCAGCCCGGCCGGGGTTCCCTGGGCCCCCATCTACCTGGTGTAGAATCCTGCCCAGGACCAGGCTATGGCACGGGAGGCCTGGGTTCTGCAGACCAGCTCTGGCTCATTCTGGGCCTCTTTGTGCCTCAGTTTCTTCCTCTCTCCAGGGGTGTCTCTGAAGTCCCGCTGGGTCACCTTTCCCTGGCTCCTCAGCATCCAACAGGCAGGGAGGGCTTCTCCGCTCCACCCTAGGAGGAGCAGGCAAGGACAGGTTTGGGGGGCCGGGGCGCAGCCATGCCCTGGAGCGGCCCCCGCGAGAGGCCGACCTCTTTCAGTCTCTGTGTTCTCACCCTGTAAAATGCGGAGCGTGCCGGCGCCCGGCCCGGGGGTCACGAAGGGTTTCTACATTGCTGTTTAAGATTCTCTGCTAATGAGACCCAGCAGTGCCCGGGTCCCCGCGGCTGAACGTGCCGAGGACAGCCCGGGCTTGGCTCCCGGAAGCCAGCGGCACCTCCCACCTACCAGAGGTGGTGGGGAGCCTGCTCCCCCAGGGGCCTCCCAGGGTGTCTAGACACCCCCACGGCACTGCAGGAGGAGGGCGTTTGGAGGCCGGGCCATACCCTGCAGCCTGACCACCTCAGCCTCTCAACCTCAGTTCCCCCTTTTTTTTTTTTTTTTTAAGTACTGGGGATTGAATCCATGGGCATTCTGAGTTGGACCCCCAGCCCCTGTTTTTTATTTTATTTTGAAACAGGGTCTCACTAAGTTGCGGAGGGCCTCATTAAGCTCCTGAGGCTGGCTGTGAACCTGATCCTCCTGTGTCACCCTCCCAAGTACTGGGATGACAAGCGTGGGCACCACGCTCCTGCAGCCCCGCCGGGGAGGCAGCTCAGGCACTGTCCCTGGCTTCCCTTCTACGTGTCCTTCACCAGGTCCCCTGGGACTGTGGCCTGGTCAGGCCAGGGTTGTGCACAGGGGTACGGTTAGCAAAGCGCAGGCGCGCCCCACGCCCCATGGCACCCCCTCTGTGCTGGCTAGGCCTTCCATGCCGCCTGTGTGCAGGACACGACCTCAACCACCGGCCATCTCTCTGGGTCCCACAGGGGCGGCCGTTTCTGGGGCTTGCTGTGGAGGGCCCTGGGCCCAGAGCACCTTCCTGGCGGGCGCCTGGGTGAAGCACCCCACCCAAGCGCCAAAGCTCCAGAGCAGAGGGGTGGGGGCATGGTGGCGTGTGCGTGTGCACAAGCCTGCGCGGGGGTGTCTGTGCTGAGCATGTGGTTGCGTGCACGTGCAGATGTGTGTCTGGTGTGTGTCTGCTCGCATGTGTGTGGGTCCCAGCCCTCCCCCAGAGCTCGGTGGCCTCAGCCTTTGTTAAAGCCCATCCCTGCACTGGCTGGCAGGGGAAAGTGCTGGGTAAATATTTGTTGACCGACTACCAGATGGAGTGGCTCCTGGGCCGGGAAGAGTCCGGGAAGGCCTTCCTGGCTGAGGGGTTGGGGGGGTGAGAGCGGCAGGACCAGGAGACCCCAGCTGCCTCCGCCCCTCCCCTCCGTGCTCTAGGAGCCGGGTGATGAAATTCCCCAGGGAGGACCAGGGACGGAGGGGCCCCTCCTCTCAGCTGCCTATGCTCTAGAATCTTCTGTGTTGGGATCCTGGGCCGCAGCAGTCCAGTCTGGGGAGCCCCCCACCCCACCCCCCAGGGCTTGTCCCTGCCATCCAGCTCCTATTCCCAGCAACCAACTGGCAGGCCTCCTCCAGGAGGAGGTGGGGGGACAGGCGGCCCAGCCTGGGCTGGGAGGGGGTGCGGAGGGCTGGCGGCCCTGGGCGGGGGCCAGGGTGCTCATCAAGAAGGACCTGGGGGTTGGGGCTTCCAGAGAGCCTCGGTGTTCCTCAGACTCCTGAGGGCCAGCCGGCCTCTGACCAGAAGCCCCTGAGTCCCCCCCCTCACTCCCCACTCCCCACTCCCCATTCCCTGCAGCTGCTTCCTGGGCCAGGTTCTCTGTGGGGAGGGCTGCGTCTCCAAGGTAATATTGCCAGCAGGTAATAATCTGCAGGTGGCCTGCTCTGTCTGGCAGGTGGGTAGGTGGGCTGGGTCTTCACCCTCTGACTTCAGTAGGAGGAGGGGAGGGCGTGGTCAGACGACCTCTGACCTCTGATGTGCCTGTGATCCGGGAAGGAGCCCAGGCTCTCTGGGCCTTGCTCTTCTGGAAATACGCCTGCTTATGCACTCAGAACGACATGGCACGTACACAGAGATGCCCCCGACCTGCAGGAGCCCTCCCGCCAGCGTGTGCAGCACTGGGGCTCTGGGCCTCGGCAGGAAGCAGGGCTGGTTGCGTCCTGATCTGTCTGCATTCCTGGGCTGGAAAGCCTGGGGCCAGGCCAGTGACCACAGGGGGAGAGGGGCGAGGGGCAGTCAGCTTCCCCTGCTGGGGGTCGGATGGCGCCCAGCATGCTGTGTATGTTGGGAGGTAGGAGGAGGGGTGAACGGGACACCTGGGGAAACTGAGGCAGCCGGTCTCTGCCATAAGGCTTTTCCACACCTCGCAGCTCCTCTGTGCAAGTCTGGGCTCTTCCAAAACCCCTGAGGCACAGAGGCTCCTTTAGCGAGTCCACGGCAGGATTAAAAGCTAATGAGCCAGCCCCCCCCCCCCTTGCTTCCCCTTTTCCTGCACAAACAACCAGCAGCTCCCTGGGGGAATCCGGCTGCCTCCCTGGTCTCTGCCGCAACTCGCCAGATGGGTTGCGTCACCGGCACCCACAGCCAGCGTAGCCCACCAACCCCCAGCCTGCACGTGGGGCCGGGGGGCTGGGGGGCCGGATGGGCCCAGGGTGCTCTGGGCAGCAGGCAGGCCGAACCTCTGACCAGCCAGCTTCTCCTGCCGCTCTGCAGCTCAGAAGGTGGGGCGATTGCGGAACCCCCACCCCCACCCCAGCCTTCACTGCCAGAGGCCCCGCAGGGTCAGCGGTGCGGAGGCGGCTGCCCAGCTAAAAGCAGGGCGGCTTGGGAGAGAGCCGCGTGGGAGCTGAGCCAGTGTCAGTCTTCCTTGCTCTGGGGTCCCCTGCCCTGGCCCAGGGGCGCAGGACCCGCCGGCAGGTCTTCCTTTGGGTAGAAGCTCTTTGTGACAGGGACGACAAACTTCCTATGAGCTGGGACAGTGGCGCTGGAGACGGGCCAGTTGGGCTGGTGGGGGGGCTCTGCTTGCTCCTCAGGGGTGAGACCGTGGTCTTTACTCCTATAATGTCTGCGTTCAAATCTCATCTCTGTACTTGCTAGCTGTGTGACCCTGGACGAGCTCCTTAACTGCTCTGGGCTCTCTTTTCTTCCTGGGAAATGGGTATGGCAGTGGTCCCTCCCCATGCTGTGAGCCTTCAGTGCGGAGTGCTGGACAGTTCCTACCTGGCAGGGTGAGGGCCGAGCCTGAGCCAGGCTGGACAGGGAGGCCTCCAGCCGCCCTCCCCAGCATCCACCCCGCTGGGAACCGGCTGGGGACTCAAGGACTTGCCAGGTGCCTCCAGCCAGGATGGGAGGGCGGGAATTCTCCTCTGACCCCCCACCGAGGTCCTGACCCCCCACCAGGACAGTCCCCCCCACCAGGTAGAGCTGCCCAGAGTCGGGCACCTGGCATGCTCCCCCCAGGACCCCAGACACTGGCACCTGGTCCTAGCCTGTACCCAGCACCCACTGCGGCCAGGGCTCACCCAGAGGTGAGCTCGTTCCACACGCCAGGAGAGGCCAGGCAGCCCGACACTCAGGTGGCGGTAGCAGCCCACCCTCGTCCCTCACTCAGCGGAGGGTGGGAACAAGGGCCAAGGTCACCAGCTCTGATGGCCGTGACGGGTGGAATTGCTGTGCAGTGGTCATGGCAGAGGCGTGGACACCAGGGTCAGGGACTCCCTGGAGAGGGACAGGCCAGAGGGGACTAGCAAAGGCAGGCAGGCATGCGGCCACAAGAAGCCACCTGCTGTCACCAGGGGTCCCTCAGGGTCACCTGGTGCCTGCCGGCCTGGGGCCTGGGGAGGAGGAAGTCCCCCCGCCCTCTGCCGGCTCCTGATGATGGATCAAGATGTCTGGGCTCTCTCTCTCTCTCTCTCTCACAGGCGACCGGAGCCGATAATTAGCTTTTAACCTGTCCCCTCCGTTAACTCGAAAAGGCCACCACTTGTTCCAGGGAGCTGGCTAGAGTATAAAGACCTAAACATGGCCAATTTCGTTCAGGATGAATTAAGACTTGTAAATGTAAAACGAGTTCATCTATTTAATTAAGTAGCAGCAATATGGACGTGAAATGAAGTCCACAGCAGATGTGGGGAAACATTGTCGGTGGCGCGGGGACTTGGGGGGGGGTTGGTGGTCCCAGGTGAGGCCCGTATTAGGGTCACCTCCTCGCCTTCCAGCCCGTGTCCCCACCTCGCCTGTGTGTGGATCGTCACTGGTGCATACCCCTGTGCCAGGGTGCATGGCGCTCACTGGCGCTGGAGGCAGATGAGTTAGGAGTTAGGTCTTAGGGGGGAGAAGCAGAGGAGAAACCTGCAAGAATAGATTGGCCAGGAAAGGAGTCCAGGGAAGAGCAGAGGCCCCGTGCTGGGGGACTGCAGAGACCCTGCGGAAGGCAGGTCCCATCCCTGCACCGCATCAGACGGCCTGGGGACAGGTGGTGGCAGGAGCAGCTCTCTGGGCCCGGATGCACAGGAGCGGTGGCACAGATGGGGTTACCTGCGGTTGAAATATGTCCTAAAACAGGGCACTTCCTCATGGGGTTTTCAAGGGTGGATAAGAGTTTTCCTGGCAAGTAGGGAGGACAAGGGTATGCTGGCAAGAGAAGAGCGTGTGTGTGTGTGTGTGTGTGTGTGTGTGTGTGTGTGTGTGTATGGGTGTATGCGTGCATGCACTTCAGGCCCACTGCAGAGGGAGAACTGGAAGGTGGGCAGAGGTGCGGGGGCCTCGGGTGGCAGGCCAGGCAGCTCCAGGGTCCCTGAGGGCCAAGGGGAGAGCTTTAGCTGTCAGTGCCTCCCTGACTTGGTGCAGGGAAGACTCCCCACCACGCATGGCAATGGAGAGCGCCTCCTCTGCTCTTGTGGGCGTCTGGGAAGGGGACTCCACGGGCTGAAGGAAGAGCTGGCGCAGAGGCCCCGAGGCAGGAGAAACCAGGCAGGGCAAGGAGCCCTGGACCCCCACAGATCACGGTGAGAGCCTGGCCGGGTGTAGGTGAGACCTTCTCTGCCTATGGTGAAAACCAGCCTCCTCAGGCTGCTGTACCGAGAATAAGCTGTAGGGGGCGCGGTGGCAGCAAGAAGTCTCCGGGAGGCTGTGCAGGGGTGGGGTGGGGCCCAGCTCAGTTGGTGGAGGGCTGGCCGGACCCGCGCAGAGTATGAGAAAAACAGGGTCCTGCCATCAGGAGGGCTTGGCAGTCAGCAGCCTGGTCCTGGGCTTGGCCCAGAAAGCCAAGGAGGCGGCCGGGCACGGGTGGCCTGGTCTGGGGGACACAGCAGAGCCCCTGGGGGGGCTGGTGGAGGCCTTGGATGGCCCCGTGCTCGGCCTGCGGCTGCTTTTGTTGTTGTTGTTTTGGTGGCAGTGGTGATTGAACCCAGGGGAAAGCCTCATCTTTCTTTTTCTTTTATTTCTTTATTGTGGTACTGGGGATTGAACTCAGGGACATTCTACCTGCAAGTCACACCCCCAGCTCGGTTTTATTTTTTATTTGGAACAGGGTCTCACTAAGTGGCCAAGGCTGGCCTTGAACCTGCGCTCCTTCTGTCTCAGCCTCCCATGTACTGGGATCACAGGCATGCACCACCATGTCTGGCTCTGCAGCTGCTTCACTTGGCCCGTAGGCAGGGTTCTGTGTCTAAAACCTTATTGCTAGCCGGGCGTGGTGGCACACACTTGTAATCCCAGTACATGGGAGGCTGAGACAGGAAGATTGAAGGTTCATGGCCAGCCTCACTTAGTGAGGCCCTCCACAACCTAGTGAGACTCTAGGTTTCAAAATAAAGAATAAAAAACAGGGCTGGGGGTGTAGCTCAGAGGTAGAATGCCCCTGGGTTCAATCCCCAGTACTAAAAAAAAAAAAAAAATCTTATTGCTTGTATAAAAAAAGAATTGACTTCTTTTTCTTCACAAGTAAACCCCCGAGTTTCTGCTTCCCTTTTGGGCTCTGCGTCCCCTCAGCCCCTTGGGCAGGGTCTGAGCCGCCCTGCCCTGGGGGGAGGACCCTGTAGGCCTCTCTCCCCTGCTGGCCCAGCCCTCCTGGCTCTGGAGTTCCTGAGCTCTCATGCCCCGGCTGGAACACGTCCTCCTTCGCCATGAGGTCTGCAGGGCCGTGAGCTGGGAGGCGGTGGAGGCGGAGCAGGAAAGCTTCCAGAACCTCAGCAATTAGGCTGGGGGTTGTGCCAGAGAGGCTCTTCCTGGTTCCTGGGAGCCCAGAGCCAGGCAGCTGGGAGCCTGGACTCACCTCTGGCCCTTGCCAGCAGGCCTACGGTGGCCCAAAGGGAACCTTGGCTGCAAAGTAGAAAGAGAGACAGATGCAGTGCTCCCCCTCCACCCCCCGCCTGTATCCCCGGCTACTCTGGAGGCTGAGGCAGGAGGAGGGCCGCAGGTTCAAGACCAGTCTGGGCAGCTTAGTGAGATCCTGTCTCAAAATAAAAAGGGCGGGGGATATAGCCGGTGGCATAGCACCCCTGGGTGGACAGGTACCAGCAAGGCCAGCTAGAGTTCGGGCACCCTGCCACAAGTACCCAGCCTCCCTGCCCTGCTTGGAAGCCTGGTAGGAAGTGGGAAGGCTGTCTGGAAATCCCTGTGGGTAGCGCCTGCCCTCCTGTCACCCCGGGGCCCCCAATTTCCAGCTCTGTCGCCTGCCCTGGCTCCTCGAAGCCTGTGGAATCATTTAAAAGGCTCCTAACGATATTGATCAATCTCTCTAAAACGGATTACCCTGCTTGCCTCCCAGCCCGCCTGGGTGCCCTGGGTGAGATCAGAAAGGAATGATGTTAGCCGGAGGCAGAGGGAGCCGGGCGGGAATGTATCTCCTCCCGGCGAGGCAATCTTATCAGAGCTGAACTACGCTCTCCATCTGGGGACGTTCGGTACTCCCGGATGTCGGAAAGAAATCATCATCTCAAGATTTGCAGCCGGCTCCGCGGGGAGGGCCGGGCCCTGGCTTTCCTGGGAGGCTTTCCCTGCAGAAGTCCAGCCCTGGTAGAAACCCCACCGGCGCCCAGTCCCTGGTGACAGGCCTGTCCCTGCCCAGGGAGGACTACCGCCCACAGCCAGGGCCCAGGGGACGGCAGGCTCATTAAAATTTGAAACCCAAATGGAAGATCGTGGCTACCTGAATCCTCTGGGAGCAGCCAGCCGTGGACCCGAGTTCCCGTTAATGGATCGAAGCTGGAGGAGACGATTAGGGCCTCTCCATGGTTCCTTCTTCTGAGAAAGGCTCCTGGGAGGAGGGAGATCGGAGCCCCAAGGAGGCAGGAGAGCCTCCAGGCCGTCCGCAGGCTGACCCTCTGGCCTGTCCGCCCTGGCCTCCTCGCCTGGAAGCCATGCAGGTTCCTGGGCCTGCTTGGTGGCACCCTGGCTGACCCTCGCTGGCCAGGCCCCGTGTATCACGGCTCATCGCTGGCTCCCGGGAGACCATGGCGAGCTGGATTCAGGCCCAGGGGAGGACATCAGAGCGTGCTTTGCCTGGGGGGGGGGGGCTGGCATGGGGAGCCAGTGCAGGGGCCCTCATCGGTCTCCCATGGGCACCTGGAGCATGGAGTGTCAGGGATGTGGGCGGCCATGGAGACCTCACCTCCTACTCTTAGGGTAGAGCTACCCTGAGCAATCAGGTCTCCGGCAGGAGTCAAGCAGCGGCACAGGCAGCCTAGGCGCGGGGTGCTGTGGGGGTTTCCTGTGGCTTGCTGCTGGGCCGTTGATTCCCGGTACAATTTCGAGGCGGGGCAGCACTTATGATCATAGGCCCTGGGCTCTGGGCAGATGAGCAGGCCCTGAGGCGGGGTGCCCCGGGAGGGGCGGTGGGTGTTCGGGGCTGGGGGTTCCTGAGAGGAGCTGGTGCTCCTACGGAGTGGGGGGGGTAGGGCAGCAAGGGGGTGCTCCTTGCGGGGCCGGGTCTGGCCAGCAGCGCTCTGACGAAGCCTCTGCCACGTAGCAGGTTCTGAGTCGGTTCCGCCTCCCAGGACCAGGGGGCTGGTAGCATGGAGACCCCGGAAACCCAAGGATGGCCCCCAGAGCCTCTTGGACAGCATACCCTGGAACCCTGGCCCGCTCTTCCTCAGCCCCTCAGTCGGAGGCCCCAGGGCCGCCTCTGCTTGTCTTTTGTGTACCATTGTGTTTATTTGGCCAAGGGACTCAGTGTCTGAGGAAATGGGGGGAGGGGCGGGGGCTCCCTTGTTCTCCCCCAGGACAGACCGGATGGCCCTGTGTCCCGAGACAATGGGTCCAGGGAGGGACCAGGTACCGGCCCAGGACAGGAAAAGGACAACTTAAGGGTAAACACAGACCCACCATGGACTTGAACTCAGGCTGCAGGACAGGAGGCTCCTGGTGCCCGGGAGACTGGGCTCCCGTGGCCTGTGTCTGAGCGGGGGTGGCCGGGCAGCAGGGGTGTCCAGGGAGGGGACGGCAGCTACTGACAGTCAGCGGCCTGCTTGCTCCAGGGATATTTGCTCTTTATTTTATTTTATTTATTTTTTTGTGGTACTGGGGATCGAACCCAGTGGCATTCTACCTCCGAGTTATACCCCCAGCTCTGTTTTATTTTTTATTTGAGAACAGGGCCTCTCTGAGTTTATTTTATTTTTATTTTTTACTTCTGTGGTACGGGGGATTGCTATCTCCAAGCTATACTTCTAAGTCCGACGTTTTTGCTATTTATTTGGAAACAGGGTCTTGCTAAGCTGCTAAGGCTCGATTTAAACCTACAATCCTCCTGTTTCAAGCCTCCTAAGTACTGGGATTGCAGGTGTGTACCACCACACCTGACTTTTCTGTGCTGTGTGTGTGTGCGTGTGTGTGGCACTGGGAATTGAACCCAGGGACAGTCTACCTCTGAGTTATGCCCCTAGCCCTATTTCATTTTTATTTGGAAACAGGGTCTCCTTAGGTTGATGAGACTCTCGCTTTTTGCTGCAACTGTCCTTGAACCTGGGATCCTCCTGTTTCAGCCTCCCAAGTACTAGGATTACAGGCTACACCCCCAGCCTTATTTTTATTTATTCATTATTTTTTGTGGTACTGGGGATTGAATCTAGAGGCATTCTGACTCTGAGCTGCACCCCCAGCCCTATTTGTTATTTGGAAACAGGGTCCCACTAAGTTGTGGAGGGCCTCACTGAGTAGCTGAGGCTGGCCATGAACCTGTAATCCTCCTGTCTCAGCCTCCTAAGTACTAGGATTACAGGTGTGTGCTGCCACGCCCAGCTTATTTTTTAATTTTGAATCAGGGTCTCAGTTGTGGAGGGCCCCCCAAGGTTACTGAGACTGACCGCAAACCTGTGATCCTCCTGTCTCAGCTTCCCAAGCACTGGGATTACAGGCTTATTTTTAATTTTTGAGGCAGACTGCCCCTGGGTTCAGTCCCCACTCACACACACACGAACACACACACACACGCGCACACACACACACACACACACACACACAGGCACAAAAGGACTGGGGATATATCTCAGTGGTAGAGCTCCCCTGGGTTTAGTCCCCCGTGCCAACAAAAGAAAAAAACTTTTGAAAATTAAAAAATAAATACATTTAACTATGCTGAGGTGGCATTTGCTTTCGATGAATAAACCTACTTGGGACTTCCCTTGCTGGGGCTTGACACTCATGTGTTCCTGCCCCCACCCCCACCTGTCAGCCTGGCTTGGTGCTAAAACTCCAGAAAGTTCCTTCCTATCTCTCTATCCTAGCCGGGCCTCGGCGACCACACATTTGCTGTCCAGCCCTCTGGGTAGTTGTTCATTTTTTCTTTGATTGGGCTAAAATATACATAACATAAACAGCAAACAGTTTAATTAATGGCACCTAGTACATTATTATTTGTCATTTATTTATTTTCTGATGCTGGAGATTAAACCCACCCAGGGGTGCTCTACCACCGTGCCGCTTTTTTTTTTTTTTTTTTTAATTTATTTGTGGTACTAGGGATTGAACTCAGGGGCGCTCTACCTCCGAGCTATACCCCCAGCCCTATTCTTTATTCTTTATTTTGAAACCGGGTCTTACTAAGTTGCAGAGGGCCTCACTAGGTAGCTGAGGCTGGCCACGAACCCGGATCCTCCAGTCTCAGCCTCCCAAATGCTGGGATTACAAGCATGCGCCACCACGCCCGGCTTGCTTTTATTTTATTTTGGGGCAAGGTCTCGCTGGGTTGCTGAGGGTCTGGGGCCGTCTCCTCATTATTCCCAGGGTCATGCTGAGTTGCTGAGGCTGGCCTTGAACCTGGGAGTCCTCCTGCCTCAGCCTCCCAAGCAGCTGGGGTGACTGGCGTTGTGCCGCTCGGCCCAAGTCCCATGGTGTCGTCATAGGATCACCACCTCCCTCCATCGGGACTCTCTTTGCCTTGTAAAACGGAAGCTCAGTACCTCGCAGGCCACAGCTCCCGGCTCAGTCCTGTCACCTCCCTTCTGCTTCTGCCTCTCTGAGTGCATCGTGCTCGGGGCTGTGTGTGGCTGTGTGGGCCTGCGGCGCCCGCCTCCTGAGCCTGCCCCTCGCACTGAGGGGGTGTGCAGGGACTTCCTCCTTGGCGGCCTGTGCTGCACACCAAGTCTTCTTGTTGCATCCTCCATGGGCTCGGGGGCCTGCCTGGGCGGCGGTGAACGTGCTGTAAATGCAGGGGAGCAGGTGCCTGCGCCCCTTCCCTCTGTGGCCCATGCTCAGGCTGCTGCTGGGGAGCTGCTGTGGAGGAGCGCGGGTGCCTTCCCCTGCGCCACCTGTGCCGTTGTCCCTTGTGTGAGCCGCCGGCCCGCTGGCTCCTCCTGGGTGCTGAGTACTGACTGTGTGTTCCGTATGGCTTGGTGCCCGTCCTTAGATGGGTGCCTCGTGTCTCCTGGTGAATTGTCCTGTGAGCGCAGGGTTGGGGACCGGGCTGTGGGCAGCAGGTGCGTGGGCAGCGTGGCCTGGGCCCCCGCGTGTCCAGTTGTGCAGGACGCTTGCTCAGTCTAAAGGCCCTCAGGGAAGCGCCTGCCCGGGCCTTCTTGGGGCTGGGATGTGGACTCGGTGAGACCAGTCCCTGCCCCAGAGGAGACCATTAACGGCCACAGTGTGGGGGATGGGCGGTGTCAGTGCCTGAGAGTCCTGAGCGAGGTGTGGGTAGGCTCTGGCCGGCTCTGGGGCCTGCTTCGTGGTGCAGCAGCATGCAGGTGATAATCAGGTACACACACACACACACCAGCAGCCAGGCCGGCCCCGCGGCAGGAGGACACTCCCACCATGGCTGTGTGTCCTGGAACCACAGCAGGGTCTCTGGGGGTGCGAGGGCCTCCCAAATGGGGAACCTGAGCCTCAGCACTTCCTTCCCTCTAGCCTGGGCTGAGGGGAGCCGGTGGAATGATCCAGAAGCCCAGCCCCTCCTGCCCGTGTTAACGGGGAGGTTTTCCAGGCCAGGGCGGATAACAGCCCAGGGTAAAGGTTGGTCACCTTATCAGGCTCCCCAGAGAGAAGGATAAGCAAGCAAAGCCACTGTCACCCAGGGTGTGACAGTTTGCTGATAAGAGGAAGGCTGCCGGTGGCTGGGGTGACAACCAGTGAAAGGAGAAGTGGGTGGGACCCTCCACTGCTGTGGAGTTGAGCTGGGGTCAGGACAGCAGCCCTGCCCCAGTGGCCTCTGAACAGGCATGTGTTGAGCACCTGCTGTCCTGCAGACACACACATATTAAGCACCTGCTGTATGCCAGGCCTTGCTGGACCCAGCAAGGGCTGAGCCATCAGGATGGCAGCTGCAGAGGGGACAGATGGGAAGCCCTGTAACTGCCTAAGGATTAACTGGGTTCCACCAGGTCACCGGCAAAGTCTCCGGGGGTTTGGCCGCAGGCCAGGAAGTTTTGAATTCGCCTTGGGCTAACTTTAGGGGAGTAACCGAGGCCCAGGGCAGGATGGGGAGGCTGCAGTGGGGCCCCCGCGCTGCACACCTGCAGCCATCAGAGTCTGGTTCCCTGGAGCAGGTGTCCCCGAGGTACTCACTGTGTCCTGTGTAGCTGTGGGCATCAGCCCCACCCACCCAGCACGATGGCTGGGCCTCCCGGGGGCCTGGAATGTTCCACACTTCCTCCAGGTTCCGACACCTTCACCCACACTCCGTGCTGTGAGGAAACTGAGGCAGGGAGAGGTCGCAGGCCACGAGAGGCAGGTGGGCTTGGATCCAGGCCATCCCGCCCAGCCCAGGAGTCTTTGGGCCCCTGAATGGCCATCTTGCTGCGTCCCATCTCTGAGAAGAAGTGATCCTGCTTGCCACCCCAAGGGGCTGAGGACAGAGGCCTGAAGGGCGAGGGGGGGAGCTTTGGGGTCTCCATGGTCGCCGCACAGGCCAGGGATAGCCAGGGATATCCCGGGTGCTCAAGGCCTAGCCTGGCCCATCAGGTGCTCTGGGAGTTTGCAGACGGGAGGAGAGGGGTGGACAGGACCCAGGGGAGAGGAGGAAGCTTAACAGGATGGGAAATGAAGATCACTCATCTCGAGGCTGAGTAGCGCTGGGCTGCGTTTGATCAGGCGGCCAGGGCAGAGCCCAGCTTCTACCTGTGCAGGTACTTGCACCACTGCGGTCTCCTCCACTGTCCCCATGGCAACAGACAAGTGGGAAGCCCATCTTGCTTCTGATTTTCACAGGCAAATGTTGGGGATGACCAGGCGTGGTGGTGTGCGCTTGTAATCCCAGTACTTGGGAGGCTGAGACCCGAGGATCCCGGTTCACGGCCAGCCTCAGCTACTTAGTGAGGCACACTCTGCAACTTAGTAAGACCTGGTTTCAAAATAAAGAATAAAAAAAGCCGGGCATGGTGGTGCACGATTGTAATCCCAGCATTTGGGAGGCTTAGACAGGAGGATCCGGGTTCACGGCCAGCCTCAGCTAGTGAAGCCCTCCGAAACTTAGTGAGACCCTGTTTCAAAATAAAGAATAAAAAATAGGGCTAGGGGTATAGCTCGGAGGTAGAATGCCCTTGAGTTCAATCCCCAGTACCTAAAAAAAAAAAAGAATTAAAAAAATAGGGCTGGGGGTGGTGTAGCTTGGAGGTAGAATGCCCCTGGGTTTAATTCCCAGTACTGGAAAAAAAGAAATTCTGGGGACAGGGGAGCAGAGAGAGGCCAACAGAGGAGGGGGCACGCCGTGGTGGTTTAAATCCAGTCTGGATTTAAAAACTCAAAGACAGCCAGGTGTGGTGGCACACGCTTGTGATCCCAGTACCTGGGAGGCTGACACCAGAGGATCTGGATTCCCAGCCAGCCTCAGCTACCTAGTGAGGCTCTCCACAACTTAGTGAGACTCTGTCTCAAAATAATGAATAAAAAAATAGTACTGGGGGTATAGCTCAGAGGTAAAATGCCCCTGGGTTCAGTCCCCAGTACCCTCCGCCCAAAAATAAATAGGACTGGAGGTGGAGCTCAGAGGTAGAATGCTTCTGGGTTCAATCCCCAGTACCGCAAATGAAATAATTAATTAAAAATAAAATAAAAATAAACACTCAAAGGCAGGGCTGAATGAGGACTGGGGCTGCCTGGCTGGTCCCCTCGGCTGCCCGGGGGGCTGCAGCGTGGGGGCCTTGGCCAGGCACACCCTCCCCGCCCAATTCCTCAGAGCAGGGCCCTGGTGGGAGCACCCTTCCAGCTCATAGAAGCTTCCAGAGCCCTAGGACACATGGAGGCCACGTGCTGGTGTGGATGGTGTGCCAGCTCCTCCTGGTCACTGTCCTGGTGGCTCCTTTGTGCCCTGGGCACCAGAAGCCACTCCCATGTTCAGAAACAGCTCCAGCACCTTGCATGGAGCCCGGGGAGAAAGACAACCAGGGAGTCGGAAAACACCAGTGTAAATTCAGGGATCGACGCTACCAAAACACACAGTGTGGGGCCGGGGGTGAGGCCGGCCACGACGGGCCGTGGGGACTGTCCGATGTGGGAAGCAGCTCAAGCAGAGGTGCAGCTCGTGCAAAGGCTGGGAGGCCAGCGCGGCCGGAGCAGAGGAGGCTGACTGAGAGCCAGCCAGCCCGTGTCTTACAGGGGGCTGGAAGCCCATCTTCCCTGGGCAGGAAGTCCCAATGGCCTACCAGGCTGTCATCTGCATCTGTGGCTGGGACCAAGAGCTCCTGGGTCAGGTGGCGTGGAGGACAGTCAGGCAGAACACTCTGGTCCATCATGGTCCACCCTGGAGCTAGCCGCTGCTGTCCATCGCTTTTGTCAGTGACAGTTTTTTTTTTTTTTTTTTTTTTTTTTTGGTGGTACTAGGAATTGAACTCAGGGGCATTGTATCTCCAAGCTACATCCCCAGCCCTATTTTTTTATTATTTATTTTGAAACAGGGTCTCACTAAGTTTCGGAATGCCTCACTAGGTAGCTGAGGCTGGCTGCAAACCTGGATCCTCCGGTCTCAGCCTCTCAAATGCTGGGATTACAAGCGTGCGCCACCACGCCCGGCTCAGTGACAGGTTTTTAATTATCTAAATATTGCCTTTGCCCTTTGCTTTCAGACAGGAGGCTAAGCTCTTGAAAGGGCAGGGACCTGTGGGTGGCTCTGCCGGGAGAGAGAGGGCTTTCGCCCCGCCTGGTTGGGGGGCCTGCAGTCTGTTTGGCTTTATTGTTCGGAACAAAGCGGCCGCTATCAGGGAATTTAGAACAGACTGGGGCGGGGCGCCCTCAAGTCACCACAGTCCCCTTTCACCTCCTGCCATGGCTGCCCTCCTCTCAGGCAAGGTGTCCTTTCTTTGTGCGTGCATGCGCATGCAGTATGGGGGATTGAACCCAGGGATGCTCCACCTCTGAGCTGCACGCCCATCCCTTTTCATTTTGAAGTGGTCTCGCTAACTTACAGCACACTGGCCTCACACCCTCAATCCACCTGTCTCAGCCTCCCAAGTTCTAGGATTACAGGTGTGTGCCAGTGCACCGGGCTGCTTCCTGTCGTCAAACTTGCATTTGCAGCCGAGAGCGACACCAGGGCCTGGGTCTCACAGACTGTGGCTCGAGGCAGCTGGCCTTGGGCGCAGGCAGCTGGTTTGATTTTGGACTTGGCCGCACTTGGAGGAGGGGTGGGGGTTAGAAAGAAGGAGGAGGAGGCAGGGAAGGAGCAGGTGCTGCTTCTGCTGTTGCAAATCGCCAGGGAGGCCCGCTCCTGCTGCTCTCTGGACACGGGTTTCAAGTCGCCTCTGCTTCCTCTTCTGATCCAGCTCCCCCTGCCCCGTCTGGGACTCCTTCCTCCGTCTCAGGCAGCCCCTGGCCAGCCCCCCACCCATCGCTGTGCCTTGGCTCCAGTGGTGAGCAGCCTCCCCCAGCTCCGCCATCCTGCCAGGGGGGCGTCCACCCTGGGCACCCCTGGGCCCTGCAAGGGGCAGCTTTCTCCTTCCCTGGTGTCCTCACCGCCCTGCCCACTCCTGTAAGCAGCTTAATTAAGAAGCTGTGTGGTTTATTTATGTGTGGACCTAGTCTAATTGGCGTGTTTGTCTTTCCTCATTATTCCCAGCTGGACAGAGCCTTTTGAACAACAAATGCAGAAAGGCTGGGTTTCTGCAACACAGTGTCTGTTTTTGAAAACCTGCTCGGTGTCCCGCTATTAGCCGCGGCGCACGTTCGCCGGCTCCAGCCACATGCCCGTAAGCACTTAATTGTGGGTGCAGTTAGTCGAGGCGGGCGCTCTCTGCAGATTTCAGGGGTGAGGGAACCTAATTACACCTGCAATTGAGTGCTTCAGCAGGGACAAAAGATGCCTGTTCAGCTAATTGCAGGCACCAGAATTGCCCCCGCAGAAAGAAGCGCTGGCAGCGGCTTTGAAAGCCCAGGCCACGAGGCCTCATAAAGAAGGGAGAACTGGAAATTATAGCGGTGGGGGGTGCTTGTTTTGGCCGAAAGGATTCGGCTTTTTGCAATAGTCATTACACCTCTGGGTTGTTTTTCTCCACCGTGGAGGCCGTTTGGTGGCGGGTTTGTTTTTTCAATTCGCGCCCGCCTCTGCAGAGAGGTGTCACGCTCAAGGGAGATGTGGGGTTAGTCACCTCCTCTCCCCTATCTGCAGAGAGGTGACTCACGGGGTTTACTCTGCCCCGTCACCTTGCTGGTGGCTCAGTCCAGGGCATCCTCCATCGGACTGATTTGCAGACACCTGCAGAGGTCTTGTTGCTGGAGCGCCACTCCGGAGGACAGGCGTGGTGGGAAGGAGACAGAACCCCACCCCCGTAGATGGCCACTGCTTAGATGACAAGTTCCTTTGCCCTAAGGGTGCCCTTGGGCTTGCCCCCCCCATCCTGTCACAGAGAAGTCCAGGCTCCTGAGACCCACCCTCTGGAATCGCTCCCAACCTGCTTCTGTTGGCTATCGTTTCTGCTGATTCCCAGGCAGGAAGGAGATTTCATGCGTGTCTGGTTAGTTTTGACTGTGTGCTGGTCAGCGTTTTTTTTTTTTTTTTTTTTTTTTTTTTGCGGTTCTGGGGATGGAACCTGGGGGCATTCTACCTCCAAGCTACAGACCTAGCTCTATTTTTTATTCTTTATTTTGAAACAGGGTCTCACTAAGTTGCAGAGTGCCTCACTAAGTAGCTGAGGCTGGCCGCAAACCCAGATCCTCCAGTCTCAGCCTCCTAAATGCTGGGATTACAAGCGTGCGCCACCACGCCCGGCTTGGGCAGCGTGTTTGAGGAAGCGTTTTGTGGGATACTTCAAAGCCCAGTGTACACGGGCTTTTCTTCCAGAGTACTTGGATTTGCTTCCGGCAGGTGCCTGGTGATGTAGCTGCTTTGAAACAACCTTAATCCGGTGAGGGGTGCACGTTCCTTGGGTAGCACGGATTGGTTCAGACCTGACCGGTCTTCTGCATAAGGCCTAGTCGACTTCAGTACTCATGCTCTGAGGGTAATGTGTATGTGTGTGTGTTGGAGCTGCAGATTGAACCCAGGTGCATTCTACCTCTGAGCTACACCCCTGCCCCTATTTTATTTTGAAACAGGGACTCACTAAGTTGTAGAGGGCCTCACTAAGTTACCGAGGCTGGCCGCAAACCTATGATCTTCTCATCTGAAACTAGTAAGTACTGGGATGACAGGCACCTCCATGCCTGGCTTCCAGCCCCAGCCCTTTTAATTTTTTTTTTGGAATTTGGAAACAGAGTCTTGCTAAGTTGCCAAGGGTCTCGATTAGTTGCTGAGGCTGGCCTCGAACCTTCGACCCTCCTGTCTCAGCCTCTCAGGAACTGGAATTACAGGTGTGGGCCAACTAGACTGGCTCTGAGCGGGCAGTTCTTTGGGGCCAGCTTACTGTGTCTTCTAGTAGGTTTCTAACTTGTCCCAGAGTACCAGCGGCTTTGCTCTGTGTCTCCTTTGGCCCCCAAGGCCATAAAGCCAGAAGTTCAAGTCTCCCGGGGGTTGGCAGTTGCTCCGGGTCAGCTCCAGGGTGTCCTGTTTTCTGTCCCTTCTAACCAGGTGATTTCTAGACTTGTCTCAGCAATGTGTTGCCCTTAGAAGGCAGTGTGTGTGGGGGGTGGTGGTGTTTGTGTGGCTCTGGGGATTGAACCCAGGGACATTCTACCTTTTTGTTGTTGTTGGAAACAGGGTCTTGCTAGGTTGCTGAGAGTCTCGCTACATTGCTAAGGCTGATCTCAAGCCTGTGATCCTCCTGTCTCAGCCTCCCAAGAACTGGGATTAGAAGCATGTGCCGCCGTGCCTGGCTGGGGGGGATGTTTTACTCCAGCTTTGGGGGGTGGTTTTATGAGCCATTCTGGGAGCTATCTGTGCCGCTTCTCTGAGCAGACTGGTGCGCTGGGGCGGAGCGGGGGGGTAGAGCGCTGGCATCGTGCTCAGTAGGGTGGCCGGAGATGCAGACTGTCCAGCGTGGTCAGGACAGGAGCAGGGCAGCCACACCCAGCACCTGGGAGGACAGTTGGAAAACAGTCCAGGATGCCAGGGGTGGAAAGCTGGGCCAGAGAGAGTGGACCACTCGGGGGTCCCGGGAGGGAGCTTGCTGGTCCCCTTGGAGTGCCAGGCCCAGCCCCAGGCCCAGGCCCGGCCTTGGCTGGCAGCAGAACCTAGAGTGCGGGAAGAAGCCCCAGCAGGTGGGCCCGTCAGGCATCCGTTCAGAAACGAGGCTGCCACGCATGCAGGCCTCTGGGGCTTGGGGATCTCACGGCCCAGAACATCCACCGTGGGCACAGGTGCCCAGGCTGTGCCACCGACACAGCAGGGCGGGGGGGCTCAGCAAAAAGGCCTGCCTCAGCCGGGCGTGGTGGCGCACGCTTGTAATCCCAGCATTCGGGAGGCTCAGACCAGAGGATCCGGGTTCGCGGCCAGCCTCAGCTACCTAGTGAGGCACACCGCAACTTAGTGAGACTCAGTTTCAAAATAAAGAATAAAAAATAGGACTGGGGGCATAGCTCAGAGGTAGAATGCCCCTGAGTTCAATCCCCAGTACCACCAAAAAAAAAAAAAAAAAAAAAAGGCCTGCCTCGTGCCAAGAGCGGGGCCACTTGAGGATCCCCCCCCCCCCGCCCGTCTGTTGTGTCAGACACAGGTCAGCAGGATGACAGGGCTTCCGGGATCACGGCACCAAGCAGTGCCAGGATGCTGGCCCTGCACAGCTCGGGTCAGTCCAAGTCCCTGCCTACCGCTCCTCAACCCTGGGCCCAAGCTGGGCGTGGTGGTGCACACCTGCAATCCCAGTACTTGGGAGGCTGAGACAGGAGGATCGCGGGTTCACGGATAGCCTCAGCTACTTAGTGAGGCCCGGTTTCAAAATAAAGAATTAAGCCCAGCGGGGTGGCGCACGTTTGTAATCCCAGTACTTGGGAGGCTGAGACCAGAGGATCCGGGTTTGCGGCCAGCCTCAGCTACCTAGTGAGGCACTCCACCACTTAGTGAGACCCTGTTTCCAAATAAAGACTAAAAAATAGGACTGGGGGTATAGCTCAGAGGTAGAATGCCCCTGAGTTCAATCCCTAGTATCGCAAAAAAAAAAAAAAAAAAAATAGAGCTGGGGGATGTAGCTTGGAGATAGAATGCCTCTGGGTTCGATCCCTAGTACCGCAAAAACATAAATAAGAATAAAAAGTAAAAATAAAAATTAAAAGGGCTGTGGTGTAGCTCAGAGGTAGAATGCCTTTGAGCTCAATCCCCAGTACCAAAAAAGAAAAAAAAAAAAAAATATCCCCAAGACCAGAAAACAAAATCCTGGGCCCAACCCTTCAGGTCCGTGAGATCATCTTGAGGTGTAGTGCACGAGGACTATCCCTGCTTTGGAAAGGAAGGGGCCCAACAAGTCAAAGCCTCTGCTTTGCGAGGCTTGGGGGCACACCGTTATCACAGCACACTCTTGTTGGCCCTGAGGGGGAGGGTGTTCCAAGGGCTGGTTCCGTCTTGGAGCTCTGTAAGAGCAGGCGGCGGCCATCTCGCTGGGCCCTGATTTTGACCTTTGGGCTGGGCTGCGGGTGGAGGGTCCTTCCGATTGATGGATGGAGCGACCGTGCAGAGAGAGACTTCAAATCAGGGCTGGGCCGCGGGGAGGGTTGACACGCATCAGCACCCTCGGGCACGGTAGGGGAAGTCAGCGGCCCAGGGAGCTTTTTCTTGGAAACCTGTTCTATTTCTTCCATGTTGGAGTGAGCAGATGGCATGTCTGAGTCTTATTAATCATGGGCTCGCCGAGCTGCAAGACCCGCGCGATCGTTGGGTCCGAGCATCCTCCAGAGGAGGAGACCGAGGGCCAGAGGAGACCAGGGTCACCCTGCCTGTGACCGGCAGAGCCGTGTCGGGGCCTGGTGTCCTCTCCTGTGCCCAGAGCCTGATGGTGCATGCTCCTGCCGCAGCAGGTGGCCTGCCTCCACCCAAAAGTTGAGCGGAAGGTGCCCCAGGAGACACCGGGAAGCCTGGATTTGGAACACAGGGTCCAGATGTCCCGGCCTTGGCACGGTTGGAAGCATGTCCTGTACCGTCAGGAGACCTGGCCCTCGGATCCTGGGCTGGTGGTTGGCCCTGCCTCTTTGTCATGCTACCCCCAAGTCACTCGGCCCCCGTGGCTAGCACTGACCTGGGGCTTCTCCCCGCCTGTGGCAGCGGCTGTGACGGAGGGCCCCGAGGTTTACCTCCTCACACCAAGTCAGGAAGTCGAAAGCAGGGACTTTAGCCTGCGTGGGCAGGATGGAGCTTTTGCTCTGTGTACGCAAGCGTGTCCTATATATAGCTGTTGCCAGCGCCTTGGTTCCATAGAGGTGGTAGAGGCTGGGCTAAGTCACATTAGAGGGCAAGGACTGAGGGCAGAGACTCCTCTGCAAAGCATGTTTGTTTAGGTTGGGGAGAAAGAGCGCTGGAGAGATGAAGGGCCGGAGACACCAGGATCATGCGCCCAATACATTGTCCTCTCCCCGACCTTTCCCTCCCTCCCTCCCTCCTTCCTTCCCTCCTCCTCCTCCTCCTCCTCCTCCTCCTCCTCCTCCTCCTCCTTCTTCCTATCTCTCTCTCTCTCTCTCTCTCTGTGTGTGTGTGTGTGTGTGTGTGTGTGTGTGTGTGATACTGGGGATTGAACCCAGGGACTTTCTACCTCCAAGCTACACCCCAGCCCTGTTTTTTATTCTTTATTTTGAAACAGGGCCTCACTAAGTTGTGGAGGGCCTCACTAGGTAGCTGAGGCTGACCTCAAACCCACGATCCTCCTGTCTCAGCTTTCCAAGTACTGGGATGACAAGCATGCGCCACCACGCCTGGCTTTTTATTTTTATTTTGAAAGAAGGTCTCGCCAGGTTGATAAGTCTCACTACTTGTTGAAGCTGTTCTTGAACCTGTGATCCTCCTGTCTCCGCCTCCCAAATACTGGGATTATAGGAGTGTACCACCGCGCCTGGCTCTTTCTTTAGGCACTGGAGATTGAACCTAGGGGCATTCTACCTCCGAGCTACACCCCTGACCCTTTTTATTTTGAAACAGAGCCTCGCTAGGTTGCCAAGGGTACTCTTGAACTCAGGATCCTCTTGTCTGTGTCTCCAGGTACTGGGATGACAGGTGTGCAACACCACGCCCAGCTCACCCTGACTGTGAGCACGGCCGGGGAAGGGCCGCTGGGTCCCCTCACCTCCCACTGTGTTTTCCTGACTTACAAGCCTGTCCTCACTTTGGGACCATTGTCTCCAAGCCAAGATGTTGGAGAATGAGACACAGCAGGAGAACCAGAGCACCCATCCCATCCCTGGGGTTTTCTCCCTTCCTTCCTTCCCCTCCCCACCACCTTTGTGTGTGTGTGGGGGGGTACTGGAGATTGAACCCAGGGGCATGCTACCTCTGAGCTACATCCCCAGCCCTATTTTATTTTATTTTTTTAAATTTTGAAACAGGGTCTCACTAAGTTACTGAGAGCCTCACTAAGTTGCCGAGGCTGATTTCGAACCTGCGATCCTCCTGTCTCAGCCTCCCGTGCACTGGGACTACAGGTGTGCACCACCACGCCCGGCTCCCTGGGATTTTCACAGAGGAGCAGCGGGGGCAGATCACTGCAGAGGTCGGTCTCTGCAGGTCAGCTGTGTTCCCCAGAGATGGGTGGCCGTGTCCGGGGACAACTAGACGGCTGTGACTGGGAGCCAGGGGTACTGCAGAACAGCCTACGGTGCATGGGGCAGCCTCAGGACGCAGAAGCCCCAGTGTCCGTCACACCAGGGGGAACGACCTCCGCCATCCCTGTGCCTTGCAGAAGACGCCATGCAGGAGCCATTCTGCGGGACACCCCATGCTGGGGACCAGACATGGCCCGCGGGAGGGCGGGTGGAAGGGAGCCCAGGCCTGGCCGGGGAGGGGGAGGTCAGTGAAGAAGAGTGGGGGCTGGGCTCCCCGCCTTGCTGGCCAGAGAGAGGCCAGGCAGCTGGTGGGCCACCTGCCCCGAGCCAGCCCTGTCACATGGAGAAGCCAGCGCCCTGGCGAGAGCAGGTGGGCAGGCAGCCACCTTTTAGACACTGCACCTTGTCAGCTAGAGGCGGTCGCAGTCCGGAGCGGCAGGCCCAGGGGTAAGGAGCTCAGTCCCCCAACCATCCGCGAGCAGGTAATTACCTCCTCCGCAGCGTGGCTTCTCCCGCAGCGGGTCCCCGAGGAGGGCAGCCAGGCCTGCCCAGAGCCGCCTCCCTCCCTTGATCTGGGTTTCGCCTGCTCTGTGAACACTGTCTCCCGCGGGGGGGAAGCCTTGTTGGTCGGCCTGGGCAGCTGAGCAGGAGTTGAGATCTCCTCTCCCTTGCTCTCTCTCTCTCTCTAGCTGTTCATCTGGCCCGTGTACACTCTGCAGGAAGCAGGGCACTGCGGAGCAGACTTGTCTGGGATTATGGAGAGACACGAGCGGCCGCCTGTGTCCCCAGGCAGCAGAGGCCAGGTGGAGGGTCCCCTTTGAAGCGTGCGCTGGTGGCCAGTGCCTCTGAGCCCTGCGCCTCTATAGGCAGCTGGGTTCTCACGCCCTGTGATTCCCGAGTACATCTTCTATAGCTGCCCCCAGAGCCATGAGGTGGTGCCTCCCAGGGCCCGCGCCCGCCTTGATTCCGGAGAGAGAGCGCAGGACGGCTCAGTCGCACTAGAGTGTAAACGACTGAGAGCAGACACTTCTCTTGGGAGCAGGTTGGGGTGCACAGGAAGGAGCACTTTGGCAGTAGCTCTGCCTCGGTCTTGTAAATCCAGTATTTTAGAGAGTTCTTAGGTAATATTTGCCGGCAGGCTGCTCCGGGGCAGGCCCACGCTGGCGCTTACAGACAAATGCTGTGTGAGGACTGGGAGATGCAGGTTCTTGCCCTTCCTGTTTTTTTTTTTTTTTTTTTGGTACCCTTCCTGTTTTGTTTTGCTTTTCATTACAAAAGGTTTCAGGGAGGAGGAGGCCTCTGCCAATTCCCGCTGCAGAAAGAAGAGAGAGGCCCGAGAGGAGCAGTTCAAAATGCCAGGTTGACCCATCGCGGTGGCACATGCCGGTAATCCCAGTACTTGGGAGGCTGAGCCAGGAAGATCGCAGGTTCAAGACCAGCCTCAGCAATTTAGCAAGACCCTGTTTCAAAAAAAAAAAAAAAAAATAGCCAGGCGTGGTGGTGCCTGCTTGTAATTCCAGTACTTGGGAGGCTGGGACCAGAGGATCCAGGTTGGAGGCCAGCCTCAGCTACTTAGTGAGGCACTCCGCAAGTTAGTGAGACCCTGTTTCAAAATAAAGAATAAAAAATAGGGCTGGGGGTGTAGCTCGGAGGTAGAATGCCCCTGGGTTCAATCCCTAGTACTGCAAAAAAAGAAAAAAAAAAGATTGGGGTTTCAATCTCCAGTACCCCTCCCAAAAAAAAAAAACCCAGGTCTGAAGTCTAAGGATAAGGGTGCCGCTCAGGTCTGTACTCCAGCTATGGCTTATCTCACTGGGTTCAAGTCTGGGCTCCTCCTCTTCCTGCCTGTGTGATCTTGGGCAGGTCACTACTTTTCCGAGCTTCAGTTTCTGCATCTGAAAAATGGGGATAATGATAAGTGCGGTTTGGTTGTGAAGCTTAAGCAAGACAACGTCCTTGCAGGACCTGCCACCGTGCAAGCCATTAGGGCAGCGTCCGTCAAGGGGACCTGTGGGTGTGTATGAGCTAATCCAACACCAGCCGCAGTAACAAAGAGGCCCTGGTGGACCAGCGCCCATCACAACAGAGTCACGGGGTGGAGCGCACGCCCACGTGGTGTCCGGTTGGTAGGGTCAGGGCAGGGGCTTCTGCTCCACAGGTCACTGGGCCAGGATGACGAGGGTGTGGCCGCCTTCTGCATGGGTTCGAGGTCATTCTGGGAATGAGCTGAGGTTCACCCGGGAGGTGGTTCTGGGCCAGGCCTGGAAGGGGGAGCCATTTATTGCTTCCATTGCATGCTCTTGCTTAGAGCTAGGTCATTGGACCGAGCGTGGCCAATGCAAGGCCGGGAGGAAAGGGCCGCGGGCTGGATTCTTGTCCTGACAGTCACCCTGGGCCACTTTTTTTTTTTTTTTGCAGCACTGGGGATTGAACCCAGGGGCATTCTACCTCCGAGCTATACCCCCAGCCCTATTTTTTATTCTTTGTTTTGAAATAGGGTCTCACTAAGTTGCAGAGAGCCTCACTAAGTAGCTGAGGCTGGCCGAGAACCTGGATCCTCAGGTCTCAGCCTCCTGAATGCTGGGATTACAAGCGTGCGCCACCACGCCCGGCTACCCCAGGCCTCTTGTGTTTTTTCAGGGCAAGTCCCAGGAAGGCTGGCCACTCTGACCCAAGCCCCGCCCGCACGTGTGTCGGGAGGGGCAAGATTGGAAAACTGGGCATGTTGCCAGGAAGCTCTTCTTGCGAGGTCGGTCGGGAGAGTGTTATTTCAGCTTCCCGGGGGACAGGCAGCCCAAGCCCACCCCAGTCCAGGGCCTCTGCTGGACACTGCTTCCTAATCCAAGCCTTGGTGCAGGCCCAAGGGATAGATCTGCCCACCAGCCCCAGGTACCTCCCAGGGTTGCAGGTCAGGGCGCTCCACTGTTGCAGAGGTGACATGATGTATGAGTGTCCTGTGGCTGCTGTAACAAATTGCTACAAACGGGGTGGCAGATAAAAACCACAGGGATTTATCGACACAGTGCTGGAGGAGCCAGGACTGAACCGCAGGTGTCACAGGCCGTGCTAACTCGGAGGCTCCAGGGGAGTCTGCTCCTGCCTCCCCCCCGGCTCCTGGTGGCTCCAGTCCTTCCTAAGCTGGTGGCCACACCGTTCCAGTCTCTGCCTCCGTCCTCACGTGGCCTTCTCCCGTGTCTGGTGCGTCTTCTTTCTCAGCCTCACCTCTTTTCTTTGCACTGGAAGTTGGACCCAGAGGCATTCTACCTCTGACCTATACTGTCAGGGCCGTGTTTTTTTTTTTTTTTTAACTATCATTATTTTGAAACAGGGTCTTGCTAAATTGCCGAGGCTGACTTCAAACCTTCCATCCTCCTGTCTCAGCCTCCCAAGTACTGGGATTACAAGTGTTCACCACCACATCCAGCGTCCTCTCTTTGTTTTTGTTTTTTGTTTTTTGTGGTACTGGGGATTGAACTCAGGGGCATTCTACCTCCAAGCTACACCCCCAGCCCTATTTTTTATTCTTTATTTTGAAACAGGGTCTCACTAAGTTGCGGAGTGCCTCACTAGGTAGCTGAGGCTGGCCTGGAACCCGGATCCTCCGGTCTCAGCCTCCCGAATGCTGGGATTACAAGCATGCATATCACACCTGTGCTGTGTCTTGTCGGAGCACTGTCCCATGCACCAGTACCAGGGTACCTGTTTGGGCAGACTGCCACTCAACCGGATACGCAGGATGGGGTCGGGGCCCAGACCCCAGGAGGTCAGCTGGACCCTGAGGCAGGGCAGCGTGCGCTGGATGTGGCGTCCACCAGAGCCCCTAAGGGTGACATCCTGGACTCGAAGATGTCATAACCAGGTGTGACCGGACAGAGGTCCCCTTTCTCTTCCGACCTTGGACTTGCCTAACTTGAGGCTTGGAACATGTAGAGACAGGGCCCGGTTACCTAAGGACGTGGGCCAGATAAGGAGAAGGTAGGCGTGCCTGCTCCTTCCGGGGCCTTGGGCTGGCGACCTCTCTTCTCTGTGGTGATGGTCATGTAGGGTGTGTGCGTGTGTGGCGAGGGGGTGAGGCAGGTTCCACAAGTGATCACACCAGACCTGGAGAAAGCCGGGGCACCCTGAGACCAGGAGTACCATCGCCGCTATCGGCCCTATTGTTGCTGTTGTCCAAACCGGGGCCTAATTAGAGCTGTTTACGACGCCTCCGTGCAAGGCACTGGGGCGGTCCCCGCACCTCGCCTCCTGGAACGCGGGGGTGATTCGCCCCATTTTCCAGTTGAGGACACTGAGGCTGGGAACGGTGGCGCCCTTGCCTTAGAGGGGCGAGGGCCCGGCTGGAATCTCAAGTCCGCTCTGCCTCCAGACCTCTGCTCTGTGTCACCTGGTAGTTGTGAACACAGCCCCTTGGAGCTGCCTGCTGCCGTGTTCCCTTGGGCAAGGTGCTTGCCCTCTCTGTGCCCCACTGGAACTCCTCTGGGTGACCTTGATCAGGACTGTCACAAGGATCCAAGAGTTATCTGTGAAAAGGGCTCAGACTGGCAGCGGGCACAGACTAGGCACCAGGAAGTATCTGCTGCCTTTCGGTCTTGAAGGAGGTGGCCCCTCTCCCGAGGCAGGGTCATGCCAGGTTGGCCTCGCCCCTCCCTTTCCTGAAGTCTGGTGGGTGGATGGGTGGGTGACACCCTGCACCTTCTCCAGCCTGGCCTGGTCCCCCAGCCACCCTGGGCGCAGCTGGCAGCGTCCACGGCCTGTCAGCACGTGCGGGGAGGCTATTTTTACTGTGTTCTGCTGATTCTCCCTGTGTGCCGCCGTCTCTCTCCATGCTGTGGCAGGGGCAGCCCCGCTAGAGGGAGTCTGGGGCCCCTCCATTTTGAAGGTGCAGCTGGTGAGGGATGGTGCGGGGGGGGGGGGGGCAGACCCTGCCTCTTCAGAGTGGGGAATCTGGTGGCCTCACCATCTCCCGGGAAGCAGAAATGAGGCAGCTTTTCTTTGCTTACACCCCATCGGGAACAACAGGGCCCTGAGCCCTGCAGAAGTGGGTTGGCTTGCAGTGTGGGCTGGGGCTCCCAGGGAGGAGGTGGGGGTGAGTTTGCCCTGCAGTGTCGCCAGCCTTCAAAGAGGCAGCTGGGTGGCCCGCCTGCCCTTTGCAGTGGTGATCCCAGAGAGGGAGGGACAGGGTCCTGTCACACTCAGAGACAGCAGAATTCCCCGTCCGGGTGTGTGGTGGGGAGGGGCAGTGCCCAGAGGATTGCCCTCACCTGATCGCCTGGTTCAGGTGTGGTTTGGGCCAGCAACACCCACCTCCCATCAGGGCCAGGCAGGCCACGGGCTCCCCCACTGGAGGGCCGGCTCCCCCTGGGAATGAATGGCTGCAGTGACAGCTTCCAAAAACCACAGCCAAGCCACAAGGGCCAGTGGGAACGGGAAAATCCATCCAGATCCCTGTTCAGCCGCATTAGGTAGACAACCAAGCCATTGAACAGAAGGCCGGCCGCGCTGCTGGGTGGGGGCGGGGATTGTCCTCGGTGGGCTTGGCATCTTGTCAGGAGCTGTGGCCTCGGCTCCCTCCCACAAGTGGGTCTTGGATTGGCCTCCTGGACAAAGGTCCCCACACTGGGAACGGTCCCTAACCTCCTTGGGGACGTCCAGATTCGGGGCCAAAGGCTTGGCCAGCGCTAGAATCTTAGAGCTGCCTCCTTGCCAGGGTGTGGCTGCAGGCAATTAGGGTTTGGCCGGAGCATTTTAAGATACTTGGTCGCAGGCGTCCAAATGCGTACTGGGGCCAATGTTGGCCTTAGACAAGGAAGCCCTTGCAGGCTCAGGCAGAGAGCTACCCACCGGGGCGTGGGGCTTCTGGCCTCTGCTTCTCTTTCCTAGTATCTGGAGCCCAGGGCCAAGCCGGGAGCTCACCCTGGTTTTGCCTGGCCTGGCCTCCCGCCATTTCAGCTGGCCCTTGAGTCTCCAGGTCAGGCCGCTTGGAGCTTCAGAGACCAGCCCATCCGGGGGATGTGGGAGGGCCCTCCACAGGTGGCTCCCGGAAGGAAGCTCCTGCAGAGATCTCTTCCGAGCTTTAGCAGGGAAGGGGGGCACCCGGCAGATTGGGGGAGCGTCCCTCCCTCTGCACCCTGCCTGTGATTGGCCCATAATTACAGGTTTATTGCCTGTGCAGCTATTGTGTAATGACATGTTTGCAAATTAATTTTTATGGCTCCTGCCATTAACATATACAGTAGAGGAAGGTTTAGTATTAATTACTACTGTTGTTCGTGTAATCCCGGAGAATTAAAAACCAATAAAAGAATGACAACAGAAACTGATAGTTTAGGGTCTTTTAAAAATAGTTGTATTTCCCCCAAGTAGAACCGGAGGGTTTCCAAGCTTGTGAGGGGCTGAGGTGGGGGGCAGCCACCCCCTACTCCCAGAGGGGCAGGAAGCGGATGATAAGTGGGTGGGAGGAGAAAGCTGGGAAGGGGAGGCCAAGCTGGACGCAGACCCCGCCCGCCGGCGCCCCCCTTGGCCGGGCCGTGGCGGGTGTTAGGAGCGCGCCGCACGCAGCCCCGGAAACAAAGGGCCGCGGCCGCCGAGGGCTCAGCGCGACCTCCCGGGTCAGCGCGGGGCGGAGCGGCCGGCTGCTGGCGGCCTGCGCGGTCGGCTCCCAGCGGCCGGTTTCTTCCAGGTCGGAAGCCCTGGCGCCCTCCCCAGGCCGACGCGGAGGGGGCCGGGGCCTGGGCTGCGTGCACCCCCAAGGGAAGGCACCGCCTGCGCGCAGCGCCCCAGCCGTTGGCGGCGCCTGGAGGAGCGCCACCCTCCCCGGCTGCAAGCGCCCCGCCCAGCCCATCTAAGATTTTCCTGGCGGGGGTTGGTGAGTGGCACCGAGGGGTCAGAAGTCACGCGGGGTCCTCCCCACCTCCTCCAATTGATCCTCTAGAGACTTGTATTCCGGCTTGAGCTGTCATCCGAACTCCCCCCCACACACCCCATCAGAGACCCTGGGATTGTCGCTGGAGACCCCTGATTTACACAGGGTTAAAGAGCATTGGCAGAAACCCCAGCCTGGCAGTGACCGCGCTGCCCTGCTGTGCGTACCTGCGGGCTCAGGTCTGCTCCTGAAACCATAATTGTGTCTGGGGTCAAAAGGTGACCCCCCCTCCCCCCCAGTGTCACCAAGCCGTGGTTCCCAGCTGGTTGTGCTACCGAGGGGGCCCTATCAGAAGGTAAAAGGGCTTGAAAATAAATGGTCACCTCGAGAGGCAGCTTTGCAGCCAGCATTTAGGGGAAGGAGGGGCACGGGTAAATGGATCCTGTCTCTTTAAAATCGCTGGTCTGGACACCGAGCGCACAGGATGTGGTTTGGCGGCAGGGTTTTTTCCCCCCTTCGATTTGGGGAATTATCACATGGGGCCTTCTTGGGCTGGTGTGAAAGAGAGGCGTCGTGGGGAGGAGAGATACCGGCTCCACGCTCACGCACACACACGCGCTCTGTGCAGTTGATCGGTTTTCTTAAACCAAATTAGCCGGGGCTGTCGTTACTATGGTGCAGCCGGGGCCTTGCAGAATCCCGGTAATAGCATTTATTAGGTCTATTTGCCTGGAAGCATGCCTTCCCGGATCTGATAATGCACCAGTGCAGGGAGAGTGTGGGAGATGGTATCAAGCATTTGATTACACTTGCAACAGGGATTTTTAAGGAGCGGGGCGAGGAGGGGAGAGGGAAAGAAAGGAGGGAATCCAAGCTCGCCCTGGGAGCTCTCTGGGGCTGCCTGCCTGCCTGCCTGCGTGCGTTTCCACAGCCCTGCGTGGGCTTCACAAAAGGCGACCGCAGCCCCCGGGCACGGCCGGGGGATCCTCCTCCCCTCCCGGTGCGGGCGGGCGGAGGTGAACTCCGGCTCCCGCAGCTGTCAGACGTGGGTGGGGAGGGCGGGCGGGCAGCCAGAGCGCAGAGTTGGGTAGCCGGAGGGGGGCCCGGCGGCGCCCGCAGTTGCCCAGTTTGCAAACGCTGGCTTTGGGGGCAGAGGGCAGCACCCGCCCCGGGCTCTTGGGGCCCGGATCCGACCGACCGCATGGACCTGCGGCCCGGCTGGTCGGGGAAGCTCGCAAGTGAAACTATTATTATCGCCCGGGCGAAGCCTGGAGCTTCTGAAAGATGCCGCGTAGAGACGGAAGGAGCTGCCGCCGCCTGCAGCCGCCCGCCGCTGCGCCCCTACCCTTTCGCTTTCATTAGGGGAGACAAATCTGCTGTCAGGCAGCCAGCTTTCCAATTTACCGATAATGATTCTCGCATGAAAATTGATCGAGGGGCTCTCCACCGCCGCTCTCGCGCGCGCGCGCGCGCCCGCCCGTGCGCGCTCTCGCCTCCCCGCTCGGCTCCTGCTCCTGCGGCCGGGGCTGAGCCCCCGCGAGTTCTCCTC
>PVLC010010167.1:27758-51515 GCA_004027655.1 Graphiurus murinus | reverse complement strand
CTTCCACTAGCAACCCACAATCTTTCTTCCCAGGACTTCCCCAGCAACCCAGCCAACCTCTTCCCAACCGCTTCTTCTTCCCAACCACTTCCTCCCAGAACTTCTCCCAGCAACCCAGCCCAGCAACTTCCCAACCAGCCTTTCCCCAGCAGCGCTCTCTCTAGGCGAGAGGTGGAGGCTTTTAAAGCTGCGCAGGGCCTAAGCCACGAGGCGTCTCATACAGCTCTCACCTGGGCTGGCCATGAGTCGGGCGTGCTGGTGCATGCGCTCTGGTGTGGCACAGCCCCGGGATGTTATTCACCTGTAGCTGCTTCTGGCACTTTACCAGGCGCCATCTAGAGGCGAGGTCTAGCCGGCTGAACTAGGCCCCGACAGGACCCACAGCCTTCTTCCTCAGAAGGGCTCTAACATAGCAATTGGAGACACTCCCTTCTTCTTCATTCATGTGCTCTTGACTAGAAAACATGTGGCTTCTCTCCTGCTTGACTCTCCAGGGTTGCCTTGGTCCTTCAAACAGTATCCATTGTTTGCTTCTCAATATATATTTGCTGGAGCATGGGAGAGAACAACTTTTTTTTAAAAATAAAAATTACATACCTTTTTTAAGACTCGGAATAATAATCTGATTCTGCATTAAGACACATTTTATTAAAACTCACCCCAGATTCCTTTCCAGGGATCAGAAAACTGAGCAAAGTATTTCCCATGTTTTAGTAGTAGTGCTTTTTTTGTGAATTTCCCCACCATAATTTTTGAGGAGGCTCTTAAGAAGATTTACATTTATTTATTTACTTTTTTGCAGTGCTGGAGAGGAAAGCCAGGGTCTCCTGGCATGCTAGGCATGCAGTCTACTACTAAGCTGCACTCCAGCCCCGTAGGGGGCTTATATTTTAGATGAAGTACTGAGTCTCAGTAAATAGTTTCCACGATGTGGGCATGCATCACAGAAATGCTCAGAAAGATTTGCAGGTCATGTTTCCAACCTGGAACTATTAATTTCAACCCCAGTGTTACCAGGTAAGCAGGGCCTATGTTTTCACTGGGCCCCATAGTGCATTAGCGCCCCCTGTTGGTCCATACACTGGGCAGCTGCCTGCGTCCTGCCTCCTGCAGCTAGGCTTACACCCCCTGGACTAGCCCCAGCTCACTGTGAATCCCACTGAACCCAATCTTCTGCTTTGGGAAGAGTGTGCGCACTGCCTGGGAACATCAACCTGCTACTCACCCTGTCTCTTCTCCTCAGGGTTCCAGAAGCGGATTGCAGCCCCAGCAGGAAAATGAGTGAAGAGACAGTCCCCGAGGCTGCCTCCCCACCACCCTCCCAGGGGCAGCATTACTTTGACCGCTTCTCTGAGGAAGATCCTGAGTACCTGCGCCTTCGCAATCGTGCAGCTGACCTGCGGCAGGACTTCAACCTCATGGAGCAGAAAAAGCGCGTCACCATGATCCTGCAGAGCCCGGTGAGTGGGGTCTGACCCAGCTGGGCTGGCAGGGAGAGGGTGAAGGAGTTGGGGAGAGGCCTGAAAGATCAATAACTCCTCTTCCCTTGCTCAGGTTCGTAGCAATTTGGGCCTGCTTGGTTGATTCTGTCCCTAGTTACCGGTGAATGGCAAAAGCTGGATTTGTGCAGGCAGTTTAGCTTAGAAAGTGGAAGAGAGATAGTAATCCTGCCTCAGTTTCCGGTGCCCTTTCTGGGCCTTGGTTTCCAGTTTTCCTTTCTCTTGCCATTAAAAGCTGTAACAATGAAAAGACAAATCCACTTAAACTGAGGCCAGCAGAGGGCATTAAGGGGAAGCTTTGCCTGCCACAAAGTAAGGACTCACAGTCCCTTAAATAGGGCTTAAGTGCCTGGGGCAGGGGTGAAGAGGGCTTGGAGGCCCCAGAAGGTGGGGGGAGTGGAGGGCTCAAGAGGTCACAGGGCTGTGGGACAGGGATGAAGAAGGGAGGATAAGTTGGATCATCCCAGGTCTCTCTGGTCTTAAGGTTGGGTGGAGCCTGCCTAGCAGGACCACAGAACTCACCTTTGAGGTGGATAGTGCATTGAAAAGGACAGCGGAGCTGGTGGACCAGCGAAGTGGAGGGTGCTGCAGGACCTGGGAGGGGAGGAAGAGCAGCGTGGAGGGAAGCTTGGGGGGAGTAGAGCTTGGTGCTCCTTAGGAAACAGCGCATGTTCCTAAGAACCAGGAAACCCATGGATAGAGGTGGACAGGTTGGGCTCAGGAGGGTGCACCCAGCTCTAGTGTCCATGGGCTTCAGGGAGCCAGGACACCTATGTGGACTGTGTGTGACCCTGGCAGAGATGGTGGAAGGAAAGGGCCTGAGGTCTTTGTGGCATCGTGCAGGGGAACCTGGAGGAAAACAGCAGGTGCTAAAAGCATCCAAGCAAGGAGTGCCTCTGAAGACCCCAGAGTGTGACTTGGAGGGGTGGCAGAACAAGACAGTTCCTGCCCATGGGTCAGGGCTTTGGGCAGGAGGAGGTAGGGCCTCGGGAGGGGTGCTTTCTGCCCTTTTATAAGATCATCTACCTCAAACAGCTCCTGGTTCCTCCAAGTGTTTCCTGCTGCCACCTGGTGGTCAAGATGCCAAGTTTATGGCCTAATGATCTGAAGAGCTAGGCTTCTAGTAGGACATCAGAAGTGGAAGTAAACTCCAAGGTTGTCAAATCCTCCTGCTCTTCTCCTACCCTTTCACTGAGCATATGAGGAAACGGGCCCAGAAGAACCAGAGAGGCATGCTGAATGGAAAGGGAAGGTGGCACCCTTTCTCACTCAGTTCTACTTTAAAAATATGTCCTCAATTACTAAAGTGAAGTCCTGCTGTGTCTGATGGGGTGGAGGAGAAGGTATTGGCTACCATGCAGATGCAGGAAAAGCCTGGAATCTGGATCTCTGCCCTAAGGGCAGAGGGAACAGAGGCTCCATTCCCAGCATCTGGCGAGGCTCCTGAGGTCCTTAAGGAATTGCCCTTGGGGCCCAGGGATCCCAAGTGTGTTCCCAGCCTAGCAGGCCCAGCGGCTGGGAGTGAGCACTCAGCTGGCATGAGGGTCCCTCAGCCTCCTATATGAGAGGCTCTGGGCAGACCAGCACCTTGGGCCTGCTTTAGTCTTTCAGGGAGGAGCTGGAAGGCCTCATCCAGGAGCAGATGAAGAAGGGGAACAACTCCTCCAACATCTGGGCCCTGCGGCAGATTGCGGACTTCATGGCCAGCACCTCCCACGCAGTCTTCCCAACATCTTCCATGAGTACGTAGTTGTCTGGGGAGCTGCCAGGAGCAGCGGAGGGGTGGGGAGGGGAAGAGAGGAAGGAGCAGCAAGAAGCAGCTTGGTTGCCAGGCAACAGCATCAGCGTACAGTTGCATTAGCAGGCCTAGGGGAGCTCAGCAGAAGTCAGGGAGGAGCCTGGTTCTGCTTTTGATGCTGCTGCAAATTAAAGAACCACAAAAGAATTATCCCATGCCAGGAATGGGAGGGGCAGAGGTAACTTCAGGATGAGAGGAGGCAATCGAAGCCAGTGTCTCCATGCCCCACCCAACTCCATAGATAAGATCCCAGAGCAGACAGGACTATGCATGAACCACCTTCCTGTGCTACGAAGCTGTGCCCACAACCTTTAAAAGTGAAACATCAAAAAAGCTCTCTTTCAACATGATTAACATAGGATAGCAATTGAAAGTCAGGAAAATAATCAAGAAAGGGAAGCAAAAACCACTATACTGTATTCTTAAAACCTGGAAATAACCATTATCAATATTTAGATGTATATCCTTCCCATATTTTTCTCTTAACATATTAGTTATACAAACAAAATATAATCACATTATATATAATAATTTTTAGAGTGTGTGTGTACGTGTGTGTGTGTGTGTGTGTGTGTGTGTGTGTGTGTGTGTATGTGTGTATGTGTGTGTGTTACCAGGAATTGAACCCAAGGGCATTCTACCTCCAAGCGACATCCCCAGACCAATTTTATTTCTTATTTGGAAAAAGGGTCTCACTAGGTTTCTGAGAGCCCCACTAAATTACTGAGACTGTTCTCAAACCTGTGATCCTTCAGTCTCAGCCTCCCAAGCACTAGGATTACAAGCATGGCCCACCACACCCAGCTTTTGTATTTTAATATGCATTTGCTTTATTACTTATGAGATTGAATTTATTATACACTTTAGTATACATATTGGACATGATTTTCTTTTTGTAGTAAATTGCCTATTCACATCCTTTGCCAGTGTTCCTAATGGTGTATTTTTAAATAGATTTTCAAGTTTTTATAATTAACTCTATTTCCCTATTATATGTCAAATTATTGCAGTTTTTCCACATTCTTCTTTGCATTTCAAATTTGTTCATGGTGATCTTTTTGCCTTGTAGAATTCTTTAATTTTCATGTAGTTGAATCCATTGTTATTTCCTTTGTGTATTCTACTTTCAATTGCACACTTAGAAACACCTTTCCCATGTTTTATCATCCAGTGAGACAAATACCCTTAATTATTCATCTGTTAATTTTTCTCAGCTCTCTGTACTAGGTTGGAATTATTTTGTCAAGCCCCCTACCCCATCTACCTTTTTGGTTGGAATTACCTTAAATGAATTTGGTGGGGAACTTATAACTTTATATTAGAATATAAGCTCCATTGGGGAACTTTGTATGTTTGGCTACAGAATACTATATTCTAAAATGGTGTCCTGGACTTAGAATAGCACAAGGGAGGTATTTTTAAAATATTTCTATAAATGCATTAAATCTTTTCAGAAATGAGGAATGTTTTCTACTTGTCTTCTTTAATACCCATCAGAGAAGCTTAGTAGCTATTTTCATATATCCCAGAGGTCTAAAATTAATCCAAGAAAATTTGTCGCTTTGTTATTTTAAATGAATCTTTATTTAATATTCTTTTTGATTATAGCTCTTATTTAGGGAAATCATTGGCTAGATAGAATAATATGAATTTTCTTCAGTATTACATGTAAAAACCCACATAATCTGCAAAGAATGCTTATTTTTGCTTCCATTATTCCAATATGTACCATTTGGTTTATTTTTCCAGTGTTCTCATTTGATCTATTAGAACTTTCAGAACAATGTTGAATAATAGATTAGAGAGTAATCATCTGTGTCTTGTTTCTGACTTTAATGGAAATTCTTTTATCACAGAGTTGGAGGTGATTATTCTTTATCATGCTGAGGAAATAACTTTTTATTCTAGTTCATTATAGGTCTTTCTCAGAAATGGATGTTGAATTTCGTAAGATGCATTTGGGGCATTTATTGATTTTTCTTTCCTTGAACAGTTGTCATGATAAGTTATAGTAATAGATTTCTGACTACTGAACTCTTTTTTTCATTCCAGAATTAAATCATTCCTGGTCTTGATTTTTTTTTTTTTTTTTTTTTGGTGGTACTAGGGATTGAATCTAGAGGCATTCTACCTCTGACCTACACTCCCAGTCCTATTTTTTCTACATATTTTTAATTTTGGAACAGGATCTCATGAAGCTGCAGAGTGCCTCGCTAAGTTGCTGGGCTAGCCATGAAGCCATGAACCTACCATCCTCTTGTTTCAGCTGCTGAAGTACGAAGTATTGGATTACAGGCGTGCACCACCATGCCTAGCTTGATATATTCTTTTTTTTTTTTTTGCAGTACTGGGGATTGAACTCAGGGGCGTTCTACCTTCGAGCTATACCCCCAGCCCTATTTTTTATTTTTTATTTTGAAACCAGGTCTCACTAAGTTGCAGAGTGCCTCACTAGGTAGCTGAGGCTGGCCACAAACCCGGATCCTCCGGTCTCAGCCTCCCAAATGCTGGGATTACAAGCGTGTGCCACCATGGCTGGCCCATTTTCTCTTTATTGACCATTTCAGATACTTATTTATCTATAGATGTTGTTACATACACTAATTATTGGACTTACTTATTGGCTCTACTACTTTTCCCGATTTATAATTTATTTATTTTGTTTTTATATTTATTAATTCTTTTCTATAAGTTTTCTTTGGTTTATTTTGTTCTATTTTTTCTAGAAAAGAATAAAATGGATTTGATTTGATTTATTTTCATATTTAATTTGATGATAAAGACATTAAAGGCTGAATATAGGTTTGTCCTTTTCCTATGAATTTTGACGCATAGTATTTCTCTTATTGTTAATTTCTAGATAGTTTGCAATTGTTCTTTTTGTGTTATTTACTTTTTGTGGTACTGGGGATTGAACCTAGGGCCTTGTACATGCTAAGCATACATTCTACCACTGAGCTACAGTCCCAGCCTACTTTTCTTTTTCTCTTTTAATTCTAAAAGCTATTAGGGCGTAAGTTTTCTCATTTCCAAGTGGTTGAATTTGTATTATTTTAGAGATTTGTTAACAATACAAGACTTCATTGCATTGTTTAGAAAATGTGGTCTATCTATAATTTGTGTTGTGGACTTATTGAGGGTTTTTTTTGTGCGTGGCCTAATATGATTTTTAAACAACATATGGCTATAGAAGATCTCTAGAGCATAGAATTTAATCTGTATTTCCATTTTCATTTGATTTCTATCAGAAACAAAAGTTGGATTGCCTTCCACTGTATGATTTCTGTTCACTCCTTTTTGTCCTATATATCTTGATGAAATATTATCCAGAGTATAAACCTTCATTATAGCTACAACTTTCTTATGGCTTGTACCTTTGATCCATATAAAATGACCTACAAAATAGTTCTCTTTGTATAAGAGAATATTGTTTTGCTCACCTTCTTCTTTGATAATAATATTATGACTTTTGGTTTTTGTTTGTTTGCTTTTGCTTTTGTTTTTTATTTGCCTTGTGTACTTTAGATCTTCTTTCATTTTTACCTATTTTGTGTCACTTCCATGGTTTTTGCTTTTGTTTTTTAAGCTACCTATTGCATTGTCTTCTTCCCTTCTATGGTTATAACAGAGAAAACTGAGATAGCCTGTTTTTGTTCCTTTATTGGTAACCAAAGTTTTTTAAGATGCTTTTAGATTTTCCCTTTATTCTTGTTTTTCAGAAATATTGTCAGGAAGCATATAATTTTAAGGGATTTTCTTTGCCCTGAAATATAGTATATACAGGTCTTTATTTCAGTTCAGAAAATTTTCTTCTATTATATCAATACTGATTGTTTTAATGCTGGCTTTCTGTTCTTTGTCTCTCATAACCATCATATTCTCTATCATTGTTGTCATGTCTCAGTCCTTTTGCTTTTGAGAGAGAAATAGGGCTGATGGGTATTTCCATTGCCTCACCAATTAGTCTTTGCCAGGAAGAAAGATGGATCCCTGAAAATCTGATCAGTACATGTCCAGGGTATCAGAGGTGGAGGATGTGGAGAGGGGAATTTCCCAGTGTCATGAGTTCAAGCTCAGATACGTTATTCTCTGTCTAGCTTCATTTGCCTTAGAATTTTTTTTTTTTTTTTCGGTACTGGGGATTGAACTCAGGGGCATTCTACCTTCGAGCTATACCCCCAGCCCTATTTTTTATTCTTTATTTTGAAACCGGGTCTCACTAAGTTGCGGAGTGCCTCACTAGATAGCTGAGGCTGGCCGCGAACCCGGATCCTCCGGTCTCAGCCTCCCGAATGCTGGGATTACAAGCGTGCGCCACCACGCCCGGCTTTGCCTTAGAATTTAAAAAAAAAAATTTTTTCTGGTACTGGGGATTGAACTCAAGGGCATTCTACCTCCAAGCTACATCCCCAGCCCTATTTTTTTAGTCTTTATTTTGAAACAGGGTCTTACTAAGTTGCAGAGGGCCTCACTAAGTAGCTGAGGCTGGCCGAGAACCCAGATCCTCCAGTCTCAGCCTCCCAAGTACTGGGATTACAAGCATGCGCCACCACCCCAGCTGCCCTAGAATTTTTGTTATTGTTAGTGTGCCCTTCACTATTAGCTTTTAGGGAGATTAGTGAGTTTTCATGTTTTTCTGTTTTCTTAGGTACTTTGAATAAATGACCCAGTTAGCTCTGTGTCATAAACATGGTGTTCAGTCATTTTAACTTTCATGAAGCTGGTCAGAATAATTAAGACTCTGAGAGCAGAGGTTTGGGAACTCCTGTAGAAATCTCCTGTTCCTGTGGGCAGGGTAATCATCATAGCTGAAGTTCCATGAGGAACACAGAGAATGTGTTCATCAGTCACAGAGAATGTGATGGAGTGAGTGTTTTCAGGCCTGTTCTGACCTCCTGGTCATCTCTGGGTCCCATAATTATTTGTAAGAGAAGGATTCAAAGAACTCCAGGTCTGAAGATCTCCCAACAACAATTGCACATTCTTGGCTTTGTCTAAGATCTTTTGATATGTCTTTTGATATGGCTTTCCTTCTTGCTCCTAGAGATGAAGTAAAGAGGTAATTTCTTATGTGGGAAGAACTCACAGAGACGGGGGAGAAAGGGATCCAGTCAATTTGTATTAGAAATCCTTGACTCTGGAATTTTTTTGTTGCTCTTGCTTATTTAACTGGATCTTTGGAACATTGCTGTCCCTGTCAGTAGTACATTCAGTGGACACATGCTCTGGAGGGTACCATATCTGGTTGGCACAGGCCTTTGGGTGCCCTTCCCTATCATGGGATGTCTCAAGGCATGCTCTACCTTCTGGACAGTGGCTCGGCAGCACCCATGCTACCCTCAGACTTTAAGACCATCTCATCATTTCAACTTATGGCAAACCTGAGGCAGGACGTACCTCACCTGGTGCTGCAGGCAGGTATAGAGAGATGATGGAAGCTTCCACAGAGCCTTTGAATCCTTTAAGGTTTTTAGTGGAGAGCTGGGAGAGGAAGCTTTGGGAGGCTCCTGGCCACATGGCCCTGTAGGCTAGAGTCCTTTCTTACTGACTCTTTTATTGGTTCCTGACACTGACTAAGCCGAGTGCAAGGGGCTCAGATGCCTTCTCCTGCTTCCCTGAGTGAGGCATGGTCTCTGTGGTTAATGGAATAGACTGGACATCAACTCCTGGACCTTTTGGGTGTCCTAAGAATCAAACTGTTGAACCTCCCAAGCCCGTTTCCAAGTCTTTTCCACCTTCCCTAAATATTCTCCAATAAACCCATCACATAACCAAGGGACCACATGAGAAAACCAGGCACACCCTCATGGGGGCCGCCAACCCTCTGGCCAGCTCTGATTTCAGCGATTTATAACTCTCAAAAATGACTCAGGAAGTCGAAGAACTTAACCTCCTGGCTGACTTGGTTTTCTCTCTGTGCTTTTTCCACATCACAAAACAAGTTTTATTATATGGGATAATTAATACTTGAAAAGTTCCATTACATAGGATAGTTAATACCTGAGAATAGCTGGTCTAATGATTAGTAACTTCTTCTTTAAAACTGATAAAAAGCCGGGCGTGGTGGCGCACGCTTGTAATCCCAGCATTCGGGAGGCTGAGATCGGAGGATCCAGGTTCGCGGCCAGCCTCAGCTACCTAGTGAGGCACTCCGCAACTTAGTGAGACTCGGTTTTAAAATAAAGAATAAAAAAAAAATAGGGCTGGGGGCATAGCTCGGAGGTAGAATGCCCCTGAGTTCAATCCCCAGTACCGCAAAAAACAAAACAAAAACAAAAACAAAAAAAACTGATTAAATATGCCTATGTTTCCACTCAGAAGTTTATTTTCACTTTTATTCAGTGTCCATCTTTGGGGATTTTTGGTAATCTTGACATGCCAAGAACACTTCATTCTGTGGACTGAGTCTTATCATGATTTTTTTTTACCAAAAGCAGTGCCGTGTTTACTCATATGAGACAGAAGACTTTATGGGGCATGAGTATCATTCTAGGGCTTTCTCCCCTGGGAAAGGGTCAAGCGGTGTTTAACTCCCCACTCAGAGATACTGTGCAGTTGTAGTGGCAGTGAGAATTTGGAGAGGCCTAGGACAAGGACTGGGAGGGGTGCTCGGAGCTCCTGACCCTGGGAGCTGCACTGTCCCTGCGGGTGTCCCCACAGACTTCTCCATGATGACACCCATCAATGACCTCCACACTGCTGACTCCCTGAACCTGGCCAAGGGGGAGCGGCTCATGCGATGCAAGATCAGCAGTGTCTACCGACTCCTGGACCTCTATGGCTGGGCCCAGCTGAGCGACACCTATGTCACGGTAAGGAAGGCACCTTGGAGCAGGCTGAGGCATTGTGTGTAGCTCCCACAAAAACCAAAGGGAGAACGCTTGACCCTTGGCATTGCCCTGGCACTGTTGGTGGCCTGTGGCCAAAGTGTGTCCAACTCTTCCAAGATCTCTAACCACTGAAATAGCCTACCCAGTGGGCACTTTTTGGATGGGGAATCAGGAACTCCTAGATCTTATATCTAGGGCTGTTCTCAACTGTTGTGAAAGTCTTCCTATAGCTCCATTTCCCCATCTCCAAGTAAAGACTGAGTCCTCTTCATATTTTAATGATGGGGGAGAGCAAAGGGTTCATTGGAGGGAGACCTGAGTGCAGTAAATTTAGAAGGATTCAAACACAGTGTCCTTGGAAATGTCTCCTCTCCCTGTTTGCACCTGACAATGTGTGTCTCTCCTCCAGCTGAGAGTCAGCAAGGAGCAGGACCACTTCCTGATTAGCCCTAAGGGTGTTTCCTGCAGTGAAGTCACAGCATCCAGCCTGGTGAGTACCATCCGGGCTCTTACTGCCCACTCCTTCCAGAGGGGACAGTGCCCCTTCTGCTCTTTGTGATGGGACGTGTCCAAATTGGCCACTCTTGTCCTGTCCCTCGTGGGACTCAAAATGTAGTGGGACAGAGAAGACACATGGACCAAACTGAGTGCCCACAACGTGATGTGACCCAGAACCCAAACGGGAGATGCAGCAGCAGGTGCCACAGAGGGGGTGGGATGGGGTCTTCCCAGTTGGGGGTACATTGGAATGAAAGCCAAAGCAATGCAAGGCCCCTGTGGTGCCGGGGCTGTTAGAGATTGCTTCCTCTTGGTGCTGTGCCTTTTAGTGAGGTAGGAAGAAACTTCCAGAAGGTGTAGATCAGGAAAGATTTCTAGGGAGAGGAGGAAAATAATAGAAAGGATTGTCTTAGAAGCAGAAAGGGCCTGATCTTTCTCAGATGTGTGGGCTGTGGCTGCCATGCCGTGTGCCTGGGAATGGAGGACACCTCCTGGAACCTCTGCCAGGCTTGAGAGGTGCCCATGGATGGAGTCCAGGTTCTCAGTCCAAAGTCCAGGCTGACAAAGCCACAGGACATCCAGGCAGGGCAAGACCTCAAGGATGGCCAAGGCCAGCTTAGAGGCAAGAGAGGACACTGGTGACCAGAGTGGGCACATGACCCAAGGAGGTGATGGCCAAGAAGGGACTGGGACCACAGAGACAAAGACAACACAGGCTCTGTCTTTAAAGCCTTCGTGGTTTTGAGGGGGGGAGGGGGAGGAGACAGGTGAGGTAGTCGGTGATTAAAACTCAAAGTGAAGGACTCCAGGAGAGCTGAAGGAACCTGGAGGAGCCCAGGAGGGGGCATAGCACCCCACCAGGAGCTGTAGGAGGTGGAGGGGCTGAGGGAGCAAACTTAGACGAGGCTAGTGGGGAGAGGCTAGCAGACATGCTGTGTCTTCAGCAGGGCAGAAGAGCAGCGTGCACCACGCCTGATGTTCTCAGGGTCCCAGTGCCTCTGGGGGCATGGGCAAGCAGCGAGGCTGGCTCAAGTGCCCAGCATCTAGAGATGAGGCAGGGAAGGGGGTGGAGATCAGGTGATAAGTGGCACAGAGGACTCATTGCAGCATTTGGCTTTGTTCTATCGGATGTGCAGAGCCACAGATGTGTTATCAGCAGGTGAGTGATGCGATCAGGTTTCCGTTGTATAAAGATCACTCTGACAGCCACGTGCATCAGGACAACTGTGGGGTGCTAGTAAGCTGGGGAGAAAATTTGGGTCCTGTGTGCTCACTCGGCCTGGTGATCAACTGGGTTGTGAGTTGAGATTGAGTTTGAAGAGCTAGTGTGGGGTTCTGGAAGAAAAGAAAGTTGGCATCTGGTGATCCTAGGTTTGGAAGAAACCTCACCTTGAGATACAGGCTTCGGAGTCATGGGTAGATGCTCAGGGAGTGTATGTAGACTTAGGGCTGCTAGATATGGTTGTATAGTTCACACACTGCACCAGGGAGCTTGACCAATAAGAAAGAGGAGAAGGTGAAATTCAGCCTGTGCCTCACTTACTAGACACTTGGCCTCTTTATATTCACACAGAGGCAACATCTGTGCACCAAGCCCTGTGTCCCTGGAGCCATCCTCAGAAAGGTCTTGTTTAATTGTTTGTACGGAGGCACCACGCGAGTTAGTGGCTGTCCTGTTAGGAGGCAGAGATTCTTGAGTGACAACAGGTCACACACCCAAGGATGAGATAAGAAATATATGAGACCAGAGGGAATTCTGAATGGGCCATACATCTGAGGAAGGAGGAAGTGGGACCAAGGGGAGCCAGAGGCCATCACTGGACACTCGGGTTCAACGTGCCTGAGGTGGGAGAGTTGCCACCACTTCGCAGGGTCAGGTCACTTTAAAGTCATGTTCATTTTGCAAACTTCACTTAAAATGGAATTTTGTAAGAGGGCATTTGTTGAATATCGTACTGATGCTTCTACTTAAGCAGATGATGTCAGGTGCATATCCCCCTTCCCCCACCCCCTTACCCCCCCACTGGGTCTGTCTCATTCCTTTGGTCCCCTGCTTGTCTTCCAGGGCTCTCTGAGATGGGAGAGGTGAGTGAGTGGTTTATAGAACTTCCCTGTGTGCTAGATTCAGGGTGTCACAGCTACTGAAGTCTTAAGGGCCAAAGTTGTGATTTTTATAAACTATAATCTAGCTTGTTAATATCTAAGGAACAACTAGTAAATATGTTAACTACCAGCTGTAGGGAAATTACACTCGGAAAACCACGGCTTGTTTTCAGTAAAAGTGTGAGGAGGACCTTGTCTCAGGATTTGGGTTTGTGTTAAGTGATGTGGATCTCAGAGGTGGTGTGGCCTTGGAGCATGTACTGTAAGGATGCAGGGGTGATTCTAAGACCAGGAGGCCCTAGTCGTGGAGTGAGACTCCAGCTAAAGAAGAGCAATCCCTCATGTTAGCCAGGAGAGGGCGGTGTTGGTCATTTTTGCCCAGTGTTATTTTTGTCTGCTTAGACATGACTAAGGAGTAGTCATTTGTCTTGTATCACAGTCACAAAGTGACCTTCACTAATGCTGGTGCTCTGTGAAATTGTTTATGTTAAGTAGGGGCACCACTGCCAGCTGCCAGCCACCAGCTGCTCCCTGACTCCCTCTTGCTCTCTCTTATTTACACACACACACACACACACACACACACACACACACACACACTCACCATGAGCATGTGATTCTTAAGCTATGATATCTACTAGCCCCGTAGAGTCAAGAGCAGATTATAAAGCCAGTGACTTCTTTACACGTGTCCTTCAAGAGCTGTCTTTTGAATGGTTGGTAAATGGGTATTAATAGTCCCTTTACATTTGTGTATGATTTTTAAATCTTTGAAAAATGAAAGATCTCATCTTGGACGTGACCTCCTCTGGGAAGACTTCTGATCTTCCTCCTGTGCTAGGATTCAAGACGACTCCTAGCTGTTTCTAGAGAATTCTGTGATTGACACTCTCCTAGTTTCTTGCAATTCAAAGTGGGGTCCATGGACCACAGCATGAGTATCACTCGGGAAAGTGCTACAAATGCAGACTCTCCTGTGAGTCAGAATCTGCATTTTGATGGGCTCTTCAGGTGATTCAGAAGCACAGTAAAGTCTGAGATGACTTTAGCATTGTCCCTGCTGAATTAGAATCACCTGTGATCCCTGAGACCCGGGCCATTGTTCCCTACAGCAGGCTCTGCCATTGCGCCTGGGGTCTGGAATGAGTGGACACAGGTGGGTGGCAAGGGCCGGCTCACCTGCGAGGGGAGTGAGGACCCTGCCTGCACCATTGCTGAGTCTCTCCTCTTCCCTGGCTCAGATCAAGGTGAACATCCTGGGAGAGGTGGTGGAGAAGGGCAGCAGCTGCTTCCCAGTGGACACCACGGGCTTCTGTCTGCACTCGGCCATCTACGCAGCCAGGCCTGACGTGCGGTGCATCATCCACCTGCACACGCCAGCCACAGCAGCGGTGAGTGGACACCATCCTGCACCACCAGCTCTGCGTCCAGCATCGCGTCCCTGTGCAGCCACCAGACCCAGGGCACAGGGGCTTTGAGATTCCTCCTGAGGGGGGAGACAGCCATCTGAGGTAGTAGCAATCTCATCATCTAAAACAGTTCTGGGAAGATCTAGAACTCAGTCCAAGGTGAGGAGAGAGAATTTTCAAGGTAGGAACCATCATCCTCTGCCTCTTTCTAACTACCACCTCCTTGGTATAAGGTGAAGATGTGGAATGTCCATCCCACTGCACACCCCCCAACCTTGCTACACACATGGGCTTGGAACACCTAAGCCTGGGACTGCACCTCTTGAGTTTACGGAAGTCAGTCCCTTGGGGTCAGGGGCTGCACCTGCCCACACAGCCCAGTCTGTGGGAAGAGACATCTTAAGAGGAAAGAGCAAGCTGGTGGGAACCTGGACTGCCCCCACATCCCCCCAGCTTGGAGGAGCTGAGAGCTGGGAACAGGAGCGAGTTAGACTGGGGGAGAATAGAAAGAATAACCTCAAGGAGCAGGTCGCCCCCCAGGGGTCTCTGGCCATTTCTCCCTGTGTACCTAAGAAACTGCAGTGTCACTTGGAGAGATGGTAGACAGCCAGCTCTAGGCATTGCCTCAAGCCCCACCCCATCCTGCTGAGCCCAGGACTGCACCCTTACAGAGGAGGAGCAGGCTTGTTGCCAGCCTGTTGTCTCTTCAGGGAAGCACACTGGGTCTGAACTGTCAGACCTCTCAGAATTTGGACTAAGCCTGGATGATGGATTTGTGCCAAGCAAGCATCCCTGCAAGGCCCAAAACTGACTCGTGGGCAGTGAGGAGGGGAGGTCCAGGGCCCTTCTAAACCTCTCCATGCTCCTTGCTTTCAATAGAGGTGGGGATGAAAGCTGGGCGTGGTGGCGCACGCTTGTAATCCCAGTACTTGGGAGCCTGAGACCGGAGGATCTGGGTTCATGGCCAGCCTCAGTTGCTTAGTGAGGCCCTCCGCAACTTATTGAGACCCTATTTCAAAATAAAAAGAATTAAAAAATAGGACTTGGGGTGTAGCTTGGAGGTAGAATTCCTCTGGGTTCCATCCCTAGTAACACACACACACACACACACACACACACACACACACACATACACACACACACACACAAATAGAGGTGGGGATGAGGGTCACCCTCTGTCTTAACCCTGCTACTTGTACTGCCTCACTTCCATAAAATGAGGTTTCTCACTTGTCTTCTCTATTAGCAAAGAGTCGTGGCCATTTCAGCATGGAGACCAAGGCTGAGGGTCTCTACCAGCCCATCCCTGGGGACCTGGACCCGGATTTACTCCAGGCTGGCACACACTCCAGCATGCCTGCCTCTCCCCCGAGTCACAGAGCAAAGCTGGTGCGGGGCAGCAGCCGCTCTCTTGAGTGCTTTTTCTCTCGCATTTCTAACAGCTGGCACATTGGTGTGAAAATGGTGATAGACATTAGAGCCGGCAGCACAGATGCAGCCCCGAGCAGGTGGAGGGGGAGTCAGAGACCTTCTCTGCCTGCTCTCTCCACCCCACCGGCCCAGAGCAGAGCCAGCTGGGCGGCTCTGAGGAGAGGGCAGATGTGCCAGTGGGGCTCGGAGCTGCAGGTGCTAGCCATCTCGTTGTCTCCCTACAGGTGTCAGCCATGAAGTGGGGCCTCCTGCCTGTCTCCCACAATGCCCTGCTGGTGGGGGACATGGCCTATTACGACTTCAATGGGGAAATGGAGCAGGAAGCGGATCGCATCAACCTGCAGAAGTGCCTTGGCCCCACCTGCAAGGTTTGCTCAGTTCTTCTGTGAAGATCCTCTGGGGTAGCGTTGTCACAGCTGACATCACAAAAGTGCATGCTTTCATTGGAGAACGTTTAGATGTTGCCATTTTTTTTTTAAAAAAGGAGAGGAATAGATATAAAAAGAAAAATCTGTTACACTACTTGGAGATTCTGGTGCACAACCCCAAATGCATCCATATATAATTTATAAAACTGGAATCATAAAATAGCTTCTCCTTTTTTCCCTTAGCAAAATATAGCAAAACTTGTATGTGTCATTAAGTGCCAGTGGGGCTGGGGGCTGCAGGTGCTAGCCATCTTGTTGTCTCCCTACAGGTGTCAGCCATGAAGTGGGGCCTCCTGCCTGTCTCCCACAATCTTCTCTGTCACTATTCTAAATTATTAAATTATGTCAATGGCTGTGCCATCATTTACCTGAATAGTCCTGTATGGTTGGATATTAGAAAGATTGTCCCCTTAACCTCTGAATTTTCCCCTTAATATAAACAACACTGTGTTGAAAACCTTTCAGCTAGATCTTTGTGTGCATGAAGAGTTTTCTTTAGGACATGTCACAAGGGAAGCACATTTTAGAACTCTCTATTCAGGTTGCCTAATTGCCCTCCACAACAGTTGCTCCTTCCCTGTCCCAGGTCTAACAGAGATGGTACTTTTTCCCTGTAGTCTCCCCAAACTTGAGTGTTACCTCATTCATTCATTCATTCATTCATTCATTCATTCATTCACTGCCAACTCACTTGAGAAAAGTGAAATCTCATTATTGCTTGACCTAAGCCTAGAGCCTTATCTTTGAAGAGCACATACTTGAGGGTGGTCAGCTGGGTAGGGAAGAGCTTTGGAACTGAGCCTGGGTTGGTGGTTGCTTGCTGCCATCCTGGCCAGGCACCCACTGGCTGAGTCGTTGTCCCTCTGACTCCTGGTCTCCCCATGTCTAACTCAGGTGAGAAATCCCACCACTTTCCCCAACATCCTCCAAAGCGTCATCAGCAGAATTTGTTGTTGTTTGTAATATTTTTTGTAGGCCAGTCATTGTCCCTTTTCACCTCTCTGGCACTTGAGAGGAATAATCTCCAGCTGTTTTTAGCAAGAGAAGATGTGATGTTTAGAGCCCCGAGGCCTCAGCTCAGGCTCCGCAAGGACAGATCCGACGTGGACCTGTGTCCCAGCTCCCACGAGGGCATCAGCTGGCTTGAGAGAGTTCTGGAGGGTAAAAACCACCAAGAACACTTTCTGGCAGGGAGATGCACTTGTCCCTTGGGGAGTGGTGCTCTTGGTGCTTCATCCTTTATCCAATCCACCTGCCCCCGGCTGAGTTGCAAACATTACACCAGTAGTGAGAAGCCCTGAGTTCTAGCTCAGATTCTGCCTCTAATCAGCTGGGAGAATTCCAGTTCTTTTAGACTTCTTTTTCCCTCATCTGTAAATCAATTAAATTAGAAGGCCACTATCAGCTGGGCTTCTTGGCTCAGCATGCCTATAATCCCAGTACTTGGGAGGCTGAGACAGGAGAACTTCAAGTTTGAGGCCAGTGTGCAGTAACTTAGCAAGACCCTGTTTCAAGTAAAAAAATCAAAATAAAATGGCTCAGAAGTAGAATGACCCTCGGTTCAATCCTCAGTACCAATAAAAAAAAAAAAAAAGCCACTCTAGCCTTTTTCATACAACTGAGATCTTGGAGCTGTCAGGCTTTACTGAGTTTATAGAGTGAAATCCCCAGGCCCAGAGAGGTGGTATGACTCACCTGTTTTGCTCCACCTCTCAGAGAACTACCTTCTTGGATTCTAATCCCAAAGATCCCAAATTAAGCCACAAGGACAAGATATTACTTTTGAGTTTGGACACCCTTATAAATTAAATAATTTCATTCATTTCAATACATACACACCACTTTTTCAGACTTCTGGGTTCTCCAAGGCTTAAAAATCTAGGCATTGCCAAAGAAATCGACTAAGCTATGTAGTCACATTGTAAAAGCGCCATTTCAATTTCTTAGGGTGGATGCTTTGGGTCAAGATCACACATGGGGTAGCAATGGGTATTTGATTAGAGAAGAAGGAACAAGTTGAGGGAGGGGCTCTGGGACTGGATAAGGGCACTGATCTAATAAAATGAAAAATATCTCACTCTTAAGTTTCAAAAGCTTGAGGTTTAATTGGCTCTTTCTTCCCCCACAGATCCTGGTGCTAAGAAACCATGGAGTGGTTGCTCTAGGTGACACAGTGGAGGAGGCATTTTATAAGGTCTTCCACCTGCAGGCTGCATGTGAGATACAGGTGAGCGAGTTCCTCTAGGAAGTGGGCCCAGGAGTTGGCTCTGTTGGGCTCTGGAGGTACAGGTGGTGGCCCTGCTGGCTGGGAGTCACGGAAACCTTTGAGCCTGGCCTTGTAAAACATATGCCCAATTTCTCTGCTGTGGCACCATCTTACACTTCTGAAGTTTCACATTTAGACCTGGTTCTGTGACTTGGCAAAATCTGTCACTGTTGTCTGTTGCCACCACTCAACTCTTGGAAGTCAGAATCCAGAACTGCTTGGGCTCATCAGCTAGAAAATGAACAGACTGTCACAGGGCATATGAAAGTCTTTACCACCCTCCTACATTACCTGGGCACAGCTGCCGCAGCTAGCTGTGCCCAGTGGACATACGTAGGTAGCTTTTTTTTTTTTTTTTTTTTTGCAAGGGAGTAGGGTGGGAGTGGCTCTTTTGCAAAGGCCGTGAATATGGTCAAATCTGGAAAGAGAAATGGGGAGCAGGCCAAATAGAGTGTTGACATGACATCCTGAAAAGCCAGGGGAACCCCAAAGTGAAGTCCAGGGAACCCATCGTCCTGCAGTCCCCTAAAGAATAAGGGACAAAGTGAGTGGAGACTGTCAGTAATCCCCCTAGAGGAGTAGATGAAGCAGAAATAAGAAAATAGACAAATGGTGGTCCTATAGACAACAGGTGGTGTTGGGCCAGCCAGACACACATGTGTCAATGTGGTGATTTGGTCAGAGGTGAGGTGAAGCTCAGCCCTGGGAGGACTGGTTGCCAGGCTGGCTGGGCTCCATTGTCCCCTGTTCTGGCTGTGTGCCTTCCAAGAGCCTGCTTCCTCAACTACCTGGAGCCCAGACTGTGGCTATAAGGACTGGGCTTTGCAGACAAGGAGGTGTTGTGGGTGGTGTTTTTACTCAGTTGACAGAAGGGGAGGCTGGTTGCTCCGGGATGAGTCAGCTGTTTGCAGGAGCCCTTTTGGTGACCCGTCTGCCCCTTCTGGCTGGCTTGGCAGAGCAGTGCATGTCCCTTAGACGGGTGTTCCTCTGGGAAGAAAGAGACTGGCCCAGAAGCATCACTAGCTGAGGCACCTGGTGTCGCCCTTTCAGAAATATTTAGAGAACTATGTTAAAAAGATAGTTGTGAAACCGATGATGAAGAGGTGTCAGAGGAAGTGGTACAAGATGGACCCTCACCCCAGTCCCCAGTAGCAGTTGTCAGAACCACAGACCATGGGGAGGGGGACACAGAGCTCAGGTGGTATCTCTTTGATGTGGTGCTCTCCCCCACCCCCGGCCAAGGATGTTGGCCAGGCTCTGACCACTGATTGGTGTCAGAACCTGGCAGAGCCTCTGCTAGAAAGGGAAGCTGCTAGCCCTTCCCCACGCCCGAGCTCTCGAGGGCTCCCCATTTGGCCTCTGAAGAAGCTTCCATGAGAAATGGCTCATGGAAAAACCCCATCTCTTTGCAAAGACAGCCCCACCCTAAAAATGGATGGAAACAAATGCCCACATGTCCCCACACACAGTGAAGTATATGTCTCCCAAGCCCCAGATCCCAGAAGTGGCCACTGGGCAATTTTACCAAAGGCAGAATGGCCATCAAAGGACAATGCTGCCGGCCACCATCCCTGACAGCCCCCCTGGTGGCTGTCACTTTCTGTTTAAGACTGGTTTGATGTGACCTTGTTAAAGGACCTCAGGCAGTGTGGGCAGCTAACCCCCAGAGGAACTCCAGTGTTTTTTCCCAGATGGTGAGGCGAAGAGGCTTCTAGAGAGAAGAATGGAGCTAGAAGAGGTGGAAGGAAACCAGAGGTGATTAGAGCAGAGGGCGATGGATTAGGACAGGAGACGCACGGTCTCAGCCATCTGCGGGTGCTGCAGGGATCACGCCTGGGCCATCTTGCACAGAGCAGTTAGTGCCGAAACTGTTTCCACCTGGATTCAGTTTTCTCCCTCAATCACCTTGGCAAACAAGCAGACGTGGCGGTGGTCATGCTTGGGGCTCAAGCATCAATGTCTGTTCAGGTCTCCCGGGGACGGGGTTCTCTTTGCTCCCTTCATTGTCTTGGGGACCCAGGAAACTGGGTCATCTCTAGGGGAGAGAGGCAGCTCCCTGCTCTGCTAGCAGGCAGATGGAAGAAGTACAGACAATTCTCCTCCATCTGCTACCCATCACCATGGAAACCAGTGGAGGAAGACAGGTGGGAGGAGGCAGCTCTTGCAAGGTGGCCCGGCAGCTCTCCCCCCTTCCCATCTCCATTAATAACTGGTCCCAGGGGATGTCACATCTCAGAATTTATTTATCAGCAACCTCCACGTGGCACTCCTCAGGCACCAGGGTCTATTCCATGTGCTTTACAACCATTACCTTAAGGATTGCTCACAAGGTAGGTACTGCTGTTTTTATTTTAAAGATGAGGAAACGGAGGCACAGAGATGATAAGTAACTCCCCAGAGTCACACAATTAAGAAAGTGACAGGGATTCAGACCCAGGCAGCCTGGTGCCCAACTCTCTGCCCTTCAGCACCGCCTTGCCCTGCCTCTCCAGGGCAGTAAGGGTCCGTGGGAACGCTCACATGGGCGTGTGGACCTGTGTGTCAGGTGAAAAGGGCGTGGAGAACATTCCTGTTCCTCCTCTTCCCAGGGTGATGGATTCACCTGGCAAAGGCTGCCTGGCTGACTGCCAAGAAGTAGCACAGAGACATCTGTTAACATATACTCCAGGGGCCATTTAGATCCGCATAGGCTTAGAAGTCTGTATTTATTGGCAGGATAAATAGATCCTTTTGTTATCAGTTTTTTTAAAAAGTCACAAAACACTGCCAGTTTATATAACCAGAGCAGCAATCCCATGATAGACATGACAGGCTTACATGTGATATAGTCTTGCTTAGGATGCACCTGTACTACTGTGCAATGCAGACCACCTGGCTCCCTTTCTCTCTACAGCCAGACAATTATACCTGAGTTGTGGGAAGGTAGAGGCCCATAGAATTGGAAAATGATATTGGTTAAATAAATGAATGCCTTTAGGCTTATCCTAAAATTGCCGGCTGTATACACTTACGTTTTCGCCCAATGCTCCAAGTCCATCACCTGAAACCACCTACATCATCCTCTCTAACCACTTTCACCATCCCCTCCCCATGGAGCTGGGGCAGGTGAATGTTATCTAACCTCCCACAGCATAGCCTGGCTGTGCACTATCAACACTTTTTCTGTCTCCTTTTCCTGGGTTTCCTTGGCTGGCTAATCCTGTCACAGAGGATATGTTCTCGTGTAGACCAGTTAACCCTTCCCATTAGCTTACACTCAAATTTTATTGGCCTAAAAGTCACCCTGCATCTTTCAATGTAACAGTGAGATGGGGGGGGGGGTCAAACTTACAGAAAAATATAGAAAATAACATAATAGACACCCATCACTCCGATTTAACAGAAAATTTGTGTGGTGTGGTACTAGGGTTCTCTACCACTGAGTATATCCCCAGTTCTTTGTATATTTTACTTTAAGACAGAATCTCCCTAAGTTACCCAGGCTGGTCTCAAACTTGTGATCCTTCTGTCCCACCTCCTGAGTAGCTGGGATTACAGGTGTGCACCACCGTGCCTGGCAGGTTGAAAAAATATTCATAGGCTTTGTGCTTCAAGTATTTTCTACTTGAAGAAACAAGATATTACAGACTAGAATTGAAGCCCCCTTTAGAGCCTTTCCATTCTTATCCTCCTTGTCCAGAAATAACCACAGTTCTAAGCTGGTCTGTATCATTTTGTTCCTAAGGTTTAACACTTACTAGTTATTTCTTCTTCTTTATAGTCTCTAAGAACTATTATCAGGGAAGGAATAATTAATATCTCAATTCTCTAGAAGTAGGTATATGCCTCACAAGTTTTGGGTGGCCTTTCCTCAGGTTCCCAGATGTTTCTGGTTTCTAAGTCCTCCTCTGTGCCCTCCCCCATCCCCATGCAGGATCATAGGCAAATGGAGGGTCCCGTGTACACATGGGCTGAGGACTCTCTGCTTCTTGCTGCAGGTGTCAGCTCTGTCCAGTGCTGGGGGAGTGGAGAACCTCATCCTTCTGGAGCAGGAGAAGCACCGGCCACACGAGGTGGGCTCCGTGCAGTGGGCTGGGAGCACCTTCGGGCCCATGCAGAAGAGCCGGCTGGGGGAGCACGAGTTTGAGGCCCTCATGAGGATGCTGGACAACCTAGTGAGTCCTTTGCCATTGCCCTTCTAGGATGGAAACTGTACCAGGTGGTACCAGGCTTTAAGTGGGTATAAAAACTGCCAACATGATGGTTAATTTGTTGAAGGCCTCATTGATGGGCAATTTAAGTTAGACTTTGTGGTCATTCTACTAGTATTCGAGTTTCCTTATATGATGACCTTTGCCGCCCTCTACTAAGTGCTGTGAATGTCATTGTGTCTGCATCATACTATGAGAAGTAGTAATCTAGCAAAAAACAGAACAGCTCTTCTTATATTCAGAGCCTTTTATATTGGGACTTAGTTAACTACCTAACTGCCTTAGTTCTGCCTTTCCAGTCTCATGACTTTAATGCAGAAACCACACAGTACTACTAATTTCCTTATTCCCGGGCAGTAGCTTTATAATAATATCCTGTGCAAAGAATGAATGAATCACTCAATCAATCATATGAGGAATTAAGATAGTATGTGTCTAGAAGTGGACTGGTTCATTAAAAGATACAAAAAAAATTTTTTTTAGACATTTTTCCTTCTTCTAGGGGATAGTAATTTAGTTGATATGGGATAGAAACAGGAGGCAATTCAAGAACAAGAGGGAAGCCTGTACAATGAAAACTTACCTGATTGCAGCAAGAAACTATAATGTTTTAGCTTGCTCAGAGAAATGGAAGAAGTCTCTCCTCATGATACTTCTGTCCGGTTCATTTCCCCATCACTGCTTGGATCCCCTTTGCCTCGTCAAGGACACTGCAGTAATTAATATTTTCCCTGCCTTTGTTTCCTCTAAGTCATCTTCATCTTACCACAGGCTAACGATGAGGGGGAAGGTCCAGTCTAATCTACGCCTCAATAAAGCACTAGGACTAGACAGTTTCCTACAAGAATTCTTTCAAATCTTCAAGAAGTAGACAATCCTTAAGCTATTTAAACTATTCCAGAGAAGAGTGAGAGAAGGGTACTAGACCACAGCCGTTGTAACACATACAGACCAATTTTACTTTGAATGTTGATGAAGAATGCTGTGTTGAACCCTTCTTAGCAGTATGTAGCATAATATTTGAACAATAATACATGATAACTGAGGGCTCATTTCTAGAAATCAAGGACAGTGTGTCTTATATAATGTGATTAAAATGATTTTTTTTCCAGCTGGGTGTGGTAGCACACACTAGTACTTGGGAGACTGAGACAGGAGGGTCACAGGTTCAAGGACAGCCTCAGCAATTTAGTGAGGCCATCAGCAACCTAGTGAAACCCTGTTTACAAGTAAGAAATAACATTGGTCTGGGGGATCCGAAGGATCCAGGTTCGCAGCCAGCCTCAGCTACCTAGTGAGGCACTC
>PVLC010010167.1:0-27658 GCA_004027655.1 Graphiurus murinus | reverse complement strand
ATAAACATTAAGCAGACCTTATTTGAAAGAAAACATAAAACTTTACCAATAGATACCAGAGAAAACTTGGAATCAGTGAGAGATGTAACTAATGCCTGGTTGGAAAGCTTCAATAGAGTAAAGAGGTCATATCTTAAATCAATCTACAAACTCAATACAATTCTTTCAAAAACAAGGGAAGGTATAAGGACTTAGCAAAATTTACTTTCAATGTGATATTCAGAATGGCTAGGAAAAATGCTATAAAAAGAAAATGATGGAGTTCCACCCCACAGTAAAGTGTGAAGCTTTAGTAGTAACTCAACAGCGTGGCACTAGTAGAAAAGATAAGCAAACTCATGCAAAAGTTCAGAGGATCCAGAAATAGGCCCTCAAGCTATGAAAATTTACACAGGGTAAGCAGGCACTTCATAAATCAGTGAGAAAAAGGATTCTAGCCATTTGACAAAGAAAATAAAGGCAAATTGCTATTTTGTTTCTTTCTAGTAACCAAAAATTTAATATAAAAAGTGAACTTTGAGAGGTATTAAAATAATGAATTAGCCGGGTGTGGTGGTGCACACTTGTAATCCCAGCATTTGGGAGGCTGAGACCAGAGGATCCGGGTTCGCGGCCAGCCTCAGCTACCTAGTGAGGCACTCCGCAACTTAGTGAGACTCGGTTTCAAAATAAAGAATAAAAAATAGGGCTGGGGGTGTAACTTGGAGGTAGAATGCCCCTGAGTTCAATCCCCAGTACTGCAAATAAATAAATAAATAAATATAATAAAATAATGAATTTATGTTCGTGATGCTCTTGTGTTGGGGAAGACCTCTTCAAGCATGGCAAAAATGTCTGAAATTGGGGTGATAAATAATTTTAGGTGTGATTACATTAAAAAATTTAAACTTGCATTTCCATAAATCATTTCCCTACCATAAGCAAAGCCAAAAGACAAATTATGGGGGAAAATATTTGCAGCATTAGTAGACAGTCAAAGATTAATAGTCTTAATATTTTTCATATTGATACCAATATGAAAAAGAAAACCATCTCAATAGAAAAATGGGCTGATAACATAAATAATTTATAAATGAAGAGATTTAAGTGGCCACTGTATATAATTAAAAGTATCTAATTTTACTAATACTTAAATATACATGCATACATATATGTATACAAAGGAGACTGGAAAAAAAATTTAGTGCTTGTCTCTGCAATATTGTCTTTTCCAATAAGTTCACTTTCTTCCTTGTGGTTTTCTATATTGCTTAATATTTCTACATGGGTCTGGTATTTTCTTTTTCCTTAATGCCATTTTATTTTTTTGTTTTGTTTTGTTTTTATGTTACTGGAAATTGAATCCAGGGGTGCTCTATCACTGAACCATACCTGGCTTCAAATCTGTGATCTTCCTCTCAGCCTCCCAAGTCAAGTACTGCGATTACAGGCATGTGCCACCACATCTGGCTCCTTAATGCCATTTTAATTTAAAAAATAAAGAAGAAGACAGGGAGAGGCGAGTGTTGCTCTGCCAAGTGCCAACACTCATGTCTTTTTTTTTTCCTCCCCGAGCCTCAGTCAGCTCTGCCTCTGGACATGGTCTCGCTGAGAAGACAAAGAAGTTCTAGAGTCAGAGCTCAGGGGTTCCAGGAAGAAAAGAGTGGAGAAGCTTCCGAGTTGAGGAAGGGAGAGGTGACTGTTAGAATGGACAGGGAAGCCTTTAAGGCCCTGTGGCTCGGGCCAGGCCATTGCCTGCTTAAGTTGGTAGCTCTGAAGCAGGGCCCAGCATCAGTATTTTTCACAGCTTTTCTGGTGATTCCAGTTTTGCAACTAGAGTTGAGGACCACAGGACCAGAAGAAATTTGGGGCTCTGTGTGGGTTAAGGAACTTGTCTGTGTCCACAAGGTTCCAGGGATTTTCTCAGTCCTGATCGGAGCCTTGCTAACCAGCAGGAGGGAATAATCCTGCAAGATTCCAGCAGAGTGGCCAGGCATAGGCTTTTATATGGAGACTTCAGTTCAAATCAAGTCCTGTTAATGGAAGCTGCAAAGTAGGGGTGTTTGAGCACCTGTGCATGTACACACACAGGCCTTTTCCCTCCACAATAAGTGGTTCTATTTTTATCCTTTTTAGGGCTACAGAACAGGCTACACATACCGCCACCCCTTTGTCCAAGAGAAAACCAAACATAAAAGTGAGGTGGAGATCCCAGCCACGGTCACGGCCTTCGTGTTTGAGGAGGATGGCGCCCCAGTCCCCGCCCTGCGGCAGCATGCCCAGAAACAGCAGAAAGAGAAGACCCGCTGGCTCAACACACCCAACACCTACCTGCGGGTCAACGTGGCCGACGAGGTCCAGAGGAGCATGGGCAGCCCCCGGCCCAAGACCACAGTAAGGGGGAAGCCTGGCAGAGAGGGGCAGGCTGCATTTGTGGGGGTAATCAGCTTTAGAAGGGAGCAGAACAAATCGCCCCTGCGCCTGAGCCCATGCAGTTTCCTCTTAGGGTTTCTTGCTGGACCTCTGGGAGGCCCTCTGAGCCCCTGGCCACCTCTTTCCTGCACCTTTGTGTTGAGAGAGCAGCCAGGCCATGTCACTCCAAGCCCCCAGAAGACCCAGGAACAGTTGGTTTTTGCTTCTTGCTCCCATGTTCAGAGGGGCTCTGGGGACATTCCAGGGAGGAATATCTAACATTTCAACTGCAGATCTGATGCAAACCCAGGAGGTGGGCAGGGCTGTCATAAGTATTAAGTTGCCTTCCATCTTTCTTCCCCTCTCACATATATACAGACTCTCAATTTGTTTCTACATGAACATAAAGGTAGCTGGCAGCCACATAGAATAGCTCTCCATGAAGCAATATGAAGCCCTCAAAACTCAAATAGTCACTTAATAGTGAAGCCCAAGCGGTCGCCTGTCTGAGCTGGTTACCAACTTCTGAGCCCTGCTCTCCAGGGAGCTTTATGGCCTGAGGGCCTTCTTAGACAGCTGGGTTACCTGTTACCCATCTCTGCTCTGAGAAATGGACATCAAGGAGGCCCAAGAAGAGGGAGCACTTTCCATGAGGCTGGCGGGCCCAGATCCCAAGGGGCAGGCCATGGGGGGGGGGGGTTAGGGTGCTGTGGGCTTGTTCCTTTGCCTTACCCACCCCTCCTTGTGTTGTGCAGTGGATGAAGGCTGACGAGGTGGAGAAATCCAGCAGCGGCATGCCCATACGGATTGAAAACCCAAACCAATTTGTGCCTCTCTACACCGACCCCCAAGAAGTGCTGGACATGAGGAACAAGGTAAGATGACAGCTGCTTGTCTCTCCTCCCACAAGGGGACTTCAGTCCAGCAAACACTAGCTGAGTTCCCAGGGTATGCCGGATAGTACTTCTTTCATGTCACAGGAGAAAGAAACTACCATATAAGGACCATGTTCCAGGCACTGGGCAAAGTGCTGTTATTTATACAGTCCTAGATAACCCCTTTACATGGTTGGGACGTGTGCTTCCCACATTATCTGTGTCTGAAAGACCTGCCCACAAGATGAGGGGTTTTTGTTTTTTGTGCTGAGGATTGAACTCAGGGGTGTTCTCCCTCTGAACTACTCCCCTAACCCTATTTTATTTCAAAATAGGGTCTCTCTAAGTTGATGGGGTCTCACTAAGTTGCTGAGACTGACCTCAGACCTGCAATCCTCCTGTCTCAGCCTCTCAAGGACCCAGATTACAGCCATGTGCCACCATACCTGGCCAAGATGAGTTTTTTGTGAAATTTGTATCATTTTTTCTTTTGGCTTATTTTTAAGGTTTTGAAAGCCTTTGCATTAATTTCTGAACCTTTGCCTGACAGTTCACTCACTTAGATTTCTAATGTTACTTTAAAAACTGGAATTGTTTTTAAACCACCTCTAATAGCCAGTAACTCCTAGAACAGTATCCAATCTGTGTTCCAGGTCCCTGCAGCACTTGCTTCCCTTTTCTGGGTCACTGCCCCAGTCCCTCCTCAGGATTCAGATTCAGTATGTGTGAGGTGGCCCCAGAAATGTGTATTTTTGTTGTTGTTATTGTTGTTGTACTAGAAATTGAGCCCAGGAGCATTTTACCTCTGAGCTCTACTGCCAGCCCTTTTAAAAATTTTTTTGTTTGAAACATGGTCTCACTGGGTTGCTGAGACTCTTGCTATGTTGCTGAGGCTAGCCTCCAACCTGTAATCCTCCTGTTTCAGCCTCCCCAGTACTGGGATTACAGGCATGCACCATCACAACTGGCCAGGAATGTATACTTAAATTCCTCGGGGACTTCTTAGGAATATTAAAATTTGAGCCTCTCCGTCAAGGTTTTATTTGCCCCTCTTCACCTCTTCTGCCTACTTCTCGGGGTTAATGAAAACCTGGTGTTTCACATGTACTTTGAGTTCACTCCAGAGTAGACATGGCGACCATCTCTTAGAGTGGACAGGCCTCATGGACCCTGGGATGCCCCCTGGCAAACTCCACACTCTGACTTAACCCTCCCCCTCTCCTTTCCACACAGATTCGAGAACAAAACCGACAAGATGTAAAGTCGGCCGGGCCTCAGTCCCAGCTCCTGGCGAGTGTCATTGCCGAGAAGAGCCGAAGCCCGGTACAGCAGAGGCCGCCCCTGACCGGAGGGGAAGCGTGTCTGCCTTCGGGGTCTTCGGTGCCTGGGGCTGGGCAGCAGGACCCCTGAGTCCTCATGCCTACCCTCCCCTAGGTGCTGGTGCCTTTGCTGCAAAAGGAAGGTCCACCTCCCCGGGGGCTGCGAGGTCCTGGGGGGCAATGTCTGATTGTCCCCGACAGGCCCTGGGCAGCCTGTCCATGGGATGCTGCTGGCAGCCCCATGCCGTCCACCGTGGAACTCCACACGGCCCTCCGTTAGCCCTCTGTGGAGGGCTGGTGGCTCCCAGGCGCCCCCGGCTTGCCAGTCCCGGGGGTTTCTGACCTCTGCACGTAGATGTGGCATCATCTGGCCAGAGCTCTGGGAAGATGCTCCCGGCCACAGAGAAGGGCGTCAACACGGGACTGGTGCTCCTCCAAGAAAGGAAGGACACTTAGTTGTCCACACAAACCCACTTAGAGTTAGGAAGCATAGAGTCATTGTTTTCGTGCTTGAGATAGAACGGTGTCTTGTCTAGTGCTTAGTGATGGGGGTGAAGTTCAGAATTCTGGCTTCTGTTGAAATCACTGCTGCTCCTGGCCAGGTAGCAATGGGCATAGCATCTTCCTTAGCCATACAAAGTGGGAACGTCCAGGAAGTATTCTTCTCTACAGAGAAAAGTAAGATGATGCGACGGTTTCAGGTCTTGCTGCACCCCATGGGTGGGGCCCACTGACAGAAGTGTGAGCATTTGACCCTCACACCTACCTCCTGGCCCCCCTGCAGCTCAGCCAAGACCAGGCACACTGAATATGCCACAGGGCCAAGGATAGAAATAGTCCATGGTTCTGGGGGAGGCGAAAGGTCATTACAGTGAGCAGAACTGGCAGAAAACAACTGTTTTTTATACCAAGGTGCTCTTCTTAGAGTCCCTCTTCTTAGGGTCTTGGCCTTATATTTCCCTTTGACTCCATGACTCCTTACAATAGACCCATGGCTGGCTCCCTTTAGGAAGGAGCCCAGGGGCCTATTTTCAGAAGACCTGGCTGCTCTGGACTTGCCCGCCCTTGGCTTCACTTTCCTCTGCCCCTCCCTGAGCTTCAGAGCACAGCATTCTCAAAGGCTATGATGAGGACGCTCACTTAGAAAAGGGGCTGTGGGATCAGAATGTGAGTCCCTATCGTGGGCTAGAGGGGCCAGAAGATTCTCAAAGCTTACAGTGTCTGGCTGGTCAGTTCCCCAGAGCGCAGGGCCCCACAGAGGTGGTGAAATGGCGTGATTTTGCCAATGTCCCTGCTGGGACCTGCGGTACAGGCAGGTTGAAGATCTGAAACTCAGGACCTTGGCCCCTTTGCAAAACCAAACTAATTGCTCGGACTGAGGACGCTGCAGCTGCTTTTCTGCATATGATTTAATGCTGTGTGTTGTGGCTTGCACTGCTGCTGGGGTCAGGGAGGGGCGTTGGCAGGGAATGGCTGGCATGAAGCCTGCTGGAGCCAATGCTATGCTTGCTGGGCTTGGGCAGACTGACTTTGGGCCACCAACTGTATTTGCATAGTAATGGCTTACAAATGTCCGTAGAAGGGATTGCAATAAAGGTGTGTCTTGCTTCTGCTTGGGAGCATCCTTTGGTTTTATTTCAGGGGCAATGGGTGGACCCCTGCATTCATCCAGGCAGTTGCAAAATCTGAGTCTGAAGGTGAGGTAGCAAGGGGGAGAATGCACAAGCCCTACCCCAAGGCCCCAAGATGTTTCCAAGGAGCTGCATGGCACGCTGTCCCTAGCAAGACTGCTGGCAGCCACCTGAGTCTGAAAGGAAGCTTGGGCCTGGGCCCCCACCGCGGCGTTCAGAGAGCGACACGCACTCTGTGGTTAACTTTCAGTCGACAGAGAGCCAGCTGGGTGACGCGGACACCAAAGACGACTCAGAGGAGACGGTGCCCAACCCCTTCAGCCAACTCACTGACCAGGAGCTGGAGGAGTACAAGAAAGAGGTGGAGAGGAAGAAACTAGAACTGGACGGTAAATAACCTTGGATACCATGGCTTCAGAATCTCCCTGGGTGGAGGGGGAGCTCAGACCCACCCAGAGAGGATGTGCTGTGCTCCCCCAAGATAATATTCCTATCAGCAGATTGCTGTTAATCCTATTGTCTCGTGTTGTTCTGTGCCTAATAGTTTCACAGTGCCTTCATGACCCAATTTGCCCTCTTACCTGGGCATAGAGTTAGTATTTGTAAGGTGTTTAAAAGAGTGCCAATAAATATGCTGTAGGTTGGTAAACACCAGATAAATGTTGGCTATAATAAGATAGGTATACTTAGTGAGGCACTCCACAACTTGGTGAGACTCTGTTTCAAAATAAAGAATAAAAAATAGGGCTAGGGGTATAGCTCGGAGGTAGAATGCCCCTGAGTTCAATCCCCAGTACCACAAAAAAAATAAGATAGGTATAATAGTCATAATTATTATTAATGACCTATCTAGCCTAGTGTAAGCCGTGTAGCCTGGCAATCAGAACTCTCTGCTGGCTGACACCTTTATGTGTTTTCTCACTCCTTTTTTTCAGTCTTCAATCAAACCCATTTCTCCATATCCACTGCAAATGTTCACCCTCATGATAGCTTGAGCGTCCTGGTTCATGCTTTTGTCCCTTCCTCGCACTCTTTCCCCTCTCAGCCAGCCTGATCCAAAGTCATCAAGACTGCAGGCTCCATCTCAAATCGTCCTCCAGCTGGAAAGGTCCCCTTCGCCCTCTCTGCTCCACCCGAATTGAGCTATCCCTTCTCTCTGCTTCAGGGGCCCCTGGGGCTGAGACGCAGAATTCAGCTTTGGCTGTGCAGGTGTCCACTAGGGCAAGCTGCCATTCTCTCAGGGCAGGGTCTTTCTCTGCCACCTCTCCCCACCCACGTCAGCCATCTTCCTCAGCACAAAGTAAAATCCTTCTCAGCTTGTTTGGAATTATAATAGGCCAAATGGAAAAATAGAAAAACATGGTGCTGCTGGTGTAGTGGTGTGCACCTGTAATCCCAACATTTAGGAGGCTAAGGCAAGAGGATTGCAAGTGTGAGGCCAGCCTGGGCAACATAGGGTGACCCTGTGTAAATAAATAAATGAATAAATAAATAAATGGCTGGGGATGTAGTTAAGTGGCAGAGTACCCAGTTTAATCCCCAGTATGCAAAACAAAACAATCCCCCAACAAACAAACAAAAGTGGTGCTTTTTATTCCTAGGACAGAAAATGTAAATTAGCTAAGTTAGCTAATAAATTAGCAGCCTGCAAACAAATCATGGGTATTTTTAAGGGGGGTCAGTAGTTGTTTGGGGCACCATGGTCGTACATTGATGTGTTCATCTGGCTGGTTCTTTTCAGAGATAGCATAGAGGAGAGCCAGGCTCTGGTCTGGCAGTGTAGGCATTCACCTGCCATCTTGGGGAATATTTTCCATTGGTAGATATGCCTTAATGAAGGAAAAACTTTCACTCTTACTTCTCCCATATTCTTGCCCAAGGAAGTAGCAGAAATAGAAGGTTAGGGGGAATGTCTAACTTTAGCCAGAAGGTTCATTTTCAGCCAGGAGAAATGGTGACTGAGTAGAAGGAAGCAGTGTGTTCATGTCCTCTCTCCGCCCAGCTCAGCACTATTTGACCTCTGTGCTGAGCAGGATTTCTGTGTTTCAGGAGAGAAGGATGCTGCCACGGAACAGCCTGGCTCACCTGTAAAGTCTACACCTGCTTCTCCAGTGAAGAGCCCAGCGAAGACAGAGACAAAGAGCCCTGTGGTCTCTCCTTCCAAGTCTTCAGAGGGTGAGTGGGGCGGAGCAGGCCAAGGCAGGAGGAGCGTCTGTAACCTGGGAAGGTGGCACATGGGAGGCAAGGCAGGTACGCATACTGCAGGTACCTGCCTTTCAACAGGTGCTGCCAGCCCATTTGAACACCTTCCCCTCTGCTATTTCTAAGGAATCTGAACCATTTTCAGTTTTTGTTTTGTTCACAAACTGTGATGATACACCTTACAACTTAAGCCCTTCCGCACAAAGCTGAAGGAGGCCCATAGCCTCCTCCCCTCCAGTGGTGGTGACGGGCCTTTCCAGATGTGCCAGCCCAGCTCTCAGACTTTAATGTGCATGGGGACCACCTGGGGATGAAGATTCTGACCCATTTGGTCTGGGGCATGGCCTGAGCCTCTGCATTTTCCAGGGCAAGGCTGATGTTATTCTCAACTTTAGCTGTACATTTGGAGTCACTGAGGAGCTTTAAAGGTCCTGATGCCTGGAGCCCACCCCGAGCAGTTCTGAGTTAGATGGCCAGGGATGGGGTGAGGGATTGGAATGCAGGGGAATCTAAAGTATAAACCAGCTTGAAAACAGCTTCATTAGAGAGACAGTAGTTTAGAGAACCAAGTTCTAGACTCAACCAAGCTGCTAACTAATAACAACTGAGCTGCGAATTTTTATCAAACCAGATAACTACTCTGGGGCTCAGTTTCCTTGTCCATCCAATGGGAGTACTAATATTTTCCCTACTTAAGTTTTTTATATGTATAAGGGAAGTATAGATAAAAGCATGCTTCGAAAGAATAAAAGCATGATTTAAAAGTAAGAGCTAATCATGGTTATGATTAAGAATATACATATTGTAGACTTTGGTACTGTTATAGTCCCTAAGTCATAAAGGTGTCTTTAATGAGCTCCTAAAATCACTCCAGGCCACCACGAGTACTCCTCCCTGGGCCCCCAGAGATCCCACCAGAGAGGGCCGCACCACCATCCAAAAGTGTCAGCTTGGTGGCTGCTGAAATGCTCTCCCTCCTGGGGAGAATGGTCATGTATGTGGATTCGGGCAGAGTCTCCACCCTGCCCCACCCGGAGCCAGCTGCTGCCGCTGCTGTGAACACAGTCCCAACATTGCCAGAGGAAACCCATCTGCTTGAGGCCAGAGCCCCACGTGGCTGTCCTCTGACCGTTCGTGTTCATTGTGTCTCATCATGGTGTTGTGCTGTCAACCTGTCTCCACATTGTCTTCCTTTCTCTTCCCATTTGTGCCTTCATCAAAGGAGTTTCCTCTGAGTCTGAATACTTGTCTCTGTAGTAAGTATAGAAAGGCCGTTTACTAACTCACCCTGACACTGGCAATGCGGGAGGGAGGAGTTTTTCGAAAGAAATATATTTCTCCCATTTTTTTTTCTTTTGCAACTTACAACCCCACCTTCAGGAGATTTCCTGCATGTAAATTCATGACCGATGCCAGATGCACAGTGCGTGAACGAGGCTTCCCCGTGAGAGACATAGATGTGCACACACAGGGCACACACACCCAGAAGCAACAAGCCCCACAGGGAGGGCCAGTGGGCGGCTCTTGCACTCCCTGCAGGAGAGCCCTCAGCCTTTAGGAGCTCACCTCCATCCCTGTCTCCAGTGCACTGATGCCTCTAAGGAGCCTGTGGCCTCTTCTAGGGCTGTGGTCCAGAGCCAGAATGCCCAGGGCAACCGGCTGCCTCAATGGGAGGCGCAGAGGCTCTGGCCTGACTAGGGCCCTCTGCATCTGTTAGGACAGGTGTACCAACTGCAGGAAGGAGATCCAGGGCTGGAGCAGAGGCTCATGACAGGAGTGGGTCAAGGTTGGCAGTTTGTTAATGGCTCCTGGAAGGGGCTGAGGGCAAGTGTGTGATGGGCAGGAAAACTGTTATCTGACATGCCCACTGTGACAGGCTTCCTCGTTCTCTCTGGTCCAAACCACGCTGCTGGAGAAGCACACTGTGGTTGAGTTGTTAGAAAGTCACTGTCTTCCCTGAAGACGCTTCCTGGGCGTGGACAGAGCTGGGAAGCATGGCTCCCTTGGAGGGCATGAGCTGCAGTGGTGTGGGTGACCAGAGTGAGGTGGCCCTGGGCAGCTCCTCAGGGCAGACGCGGCTGACCTGCAGACAGCGTCTGTGCTCTCAGACTTAGCTCACTGTCAGAGCAGGGCCAGCTTTTCTCACCCATTCGTTACTACACTCCCAAGTCCTCTTAGGCTGAGTCACCTCAGTGTCACTCCTCGTCTGTGTCCCTGACTCCTGCTCCATCAGCCTCTCTGAAGGTGACTCTTTCATATCCTCTTTCTTTACATCTGGCCATCTGTGCCATCTTCTTTTTCACTGTTCCATGACTGGCCCCTGTCCCTGCTAACTCCATTTGCCAGCAAACCCTCAGGGTTACTGGTGGAACCTGCAAATAAATAGCCCTGTGTTTGACCTCAGACAGTCAGCTCTGCCACTAATTAATTTAGCCATCTGTAATATGCCACTTAAAAACATGGCAGAATGTTTAACACATTCCTTGTGTTAAACACAAATCCTTGTTCTTCCTAACTCACAGCACTGCTGTCAGATAAAATGAGCCAAGGACTGTAAAGGTTCTTTGGAATGTGCTTACATAAGTTAGAACGTGTACCATATTCTCAGTACTGTGAGAATTAACGCACCACTTGATGTTTTAAGTCTCTCGGTGCTGGGGGGGGGGGGTTGTTATGCCACACTAGATAATTATTAAATTATGGTGATATTAAGAACAGTTTTATGGAAATTAGTTCTTTTGTGGATTGACTGGAGTTGGCTGGGCTTAGCTTGATGGTTCTTCTGCTCTGTGTGATGGCAGCAGGGACTGCAGTCGGGTGGAAGCTTGACCAAGCTAGAACTTCCAAGACGGCACGCTCACATGTCTGGCACCTTGGCAGGGGGCAGAGAAGACTGAAGGCTGGGCTTGGCTGGGACACTGGAGTGACTTTGTGTCTGTCTGTCTGTCTGTCTGTCTGTCTCTCTTTCATTCTCCATGTGGCCTCTCTACATGTTTCTATCAGTGTAGTTGGACTTTATACATGGCAGCATAGGTCTTCCAAAATGTTTGTAAAAGCAGAAATGTCTAGGCGTTCTCAAGCCTTTGGTGTGGTCCTGGTGACCCATGGGGCCAGCCTGGATTCAGAGGGAGAGGGGACTACACAAGCAGATGGCTACCTGGAAGCATCACTCATAGGGGTCATAGTTGCACGCTAGCTGTCCTGCACGCTGAATGTATATCTGGGAGATCAGGGGTGAGGGTTACAGAGAATCCACCTGTACCTGGAGCTCTACTTTCTTTCCTAAAGATGGTGCTGTTTCAATCTCTGGGGGAGGTAAATGTGGAAGGAGACATGTAATTCTAAAAATCCATGTTTCCCAATGTGAGGCCAGTGCACCTTCTGTATCAGAATTACCTGAGAACTTGTTAAAAAATATAAATTTCTTGGCCCTCTGTCTGTTTCAAAGCCTACTGTGGAGACAGCACTGGAAGGTTATATTTTCATAAGCGTCCTAAGGTGATTCTTTCAGACACTGAAGTTTGAAAATTTAGACCAGGACAGAAACTCTATTGCAAACCTCTCTGCATGTCCAGTATCCAGTTCATTGATCAGCCACGAGGCAGTTCTCTTTGCCTGTCTTCTGCTCCCCTGCTCTGTCCTTTGAGCGCCCGGTGGGCCTTTTCGATGGTTGCTATATGATCACCCAGCCCTGTGTCAACACAGATCACAGATGTCTTTTCAAGGCCTTTAATGAACCTTTCTTTGACTTCTCTGTGCAGTAGTGTAGAGATTCCTTTCAACAGGGAAGTAAAAAAAAAAAGTACATGGCAGTCACCAGTTCTCTGTGCATTTAAGATAAAGGTCATGATCTGTCTGGTTGAACTTGAGTTCAGAAGCAAGTCAGCAGCTCCTGGTTCTAGACTCTTCACTAGTGTCTCCCCTGCTGCAAATAGAGGGTCTTTCCATGGGGGGGGGCGGGTAGTATCATGTGTTTGACCCTGAGATGTTATCAGGTCAGGTCCATTGGGCCAAAGAGGGAGGGCAGCCTTGCTCCTGAAATTAAGCAAGGTCCCTATCCTACCCCATGTCCTCACACCAGGGAATGGACACAGCAAAGCCAGCTGCTGAGGACAAGCAAGGCATGCTCTGTCAATCTTCATCTGGCCTCACTGGAAAAAAAGGCCCCAGCATATTATCACTGAGCTGAGTGATGGTTGTCAGAGAAGTACAAGATAGAAGTTCTGTCCTGAATGGTCCATTTGGGTGGTAAATGGACTCTTTAAAGATAAAAGATAAGTGACACATGCAAGTGTAAAGTGAGTATATGAGCTATAAGGTTTAGGGGAGACAAGATCATTGTCAAATGTCAGGGAAGCTGCACAGATGCACAGAGTGGCTTGTTCAGACTTTGGGGAGACGCACACTTGGACTGGCATATAGGAATGGGGTGAGCCGTCTAGGGGTGGAGGCCAGGAAGCCGAGGAATGGGCATTCTTGGAAGATGACTATACTGGGATTCTCCAGAGAAACAGAACTAATAGGGCTGCACAGAGGTGGGTGAAGGACACTGGTGGAGGCATGGGTGAAGGACACAGAGTGAGGATCCTCACCACCAGGCAGGAAGTGACATTCAATCAAAAAGGAGAAGCCCTGCTGATCCACAGTACTCTATGTGGAGCCAGAAGGCAAGTACCGAAATCCTCTTAGAGGGAGAGCACTAGGGATCACACTTGAGATATGTCCTAATGTGAGGTGTCTGCAGTGAGGGTCTGGATTGAAGCCATGGGAGGGGCCAGGGCCCAGGACGATGGTGAGGACAAGGGGAGCAGGTACAAGAGGCTAGCACTGGGGCTGGTGTTTGTTAACATGGATGGGTCTAGTTCAGCTTAGAAGACTCAGGCTGGGCTAGACAGGAAATAAGATGAAGGATGGTGTTTGCTTGGTTAGCATAAACCCATTTGCAAGTTCACTTGTCTGCTTATGCATTCAACCATTCATGCATTCCACAGACATTTTCTGAGTACCTTCTAGGAGCCAGTTACAAAGATAATCAGACCCAGTCTTGCCCTGCTTTATTTCAGTTTAGAGAGGGGAGGAGATTGGCATCAAAAGGCAGGTGTGATCGTTTCACAGTTGCTGGGATGAGATTTTCATGTAGTGGTGGCATAAAGGACAGAGTGAGCCATTCTATTGGGAGTGGGAATGGACATCAGGAAAGGGAGATAAAGCATCCAAGCTGATTCACTGTATGAGGTGAAGGTTGGGGACACAGAGAGGGGAGGGAGGGCCTTCCAGACAGTGGATATGGACTAGGATGAGGAGGGGGGATGGGGATCTGCAGGGACCAGAAGGTTGATGAGGCTATTTAGCAGGCAAAGTGGGAAGAAGAGAGTAGACAGAGAGAAGGTTGTGTCTAAATGGATTTGTGGTGTTCAGGAGTACTGCCAGGCGGCAGCCACAGGAACATGTGGTGGAGGTGAGGGCACCAGAGTGAAGGTGGCTGGAGTCGGGGTGCTGGAGACCCTGGTAGCTGGATGATGACAAGTCATGGGCCGAGCAGGGGGAAGAACAGAGCCAGCGACCAAAGCCTCTGGTGCTGAGAGGGGGATGGTCCTCAGACGGGTCTGGGAGAGGACTTTGACTTGCCAGTCTCAGAAGTCCTGAAAGGTCTTAAAAACTTATTTCTTCACCCACTGACAAACACTGGCCGTACCTCCCTCTACTGCCTACATTCCCATGTGGCGGAGCATGCTGGGGATCTTACTCATGATGTGCTAACACACTCACACCCGCCATGCACATATACGCATGCTCGCCTACACACACATTCACACACATTCTCCACATACACATGCAGATCACTCATACACACACACTCCCACACACCACACATACAGCTCACTCATACCATACACACACACACACACTCCCACACACCATATATACAGCTCACTCATATACTTATACCACACATACTTACATATACACATTCCACACATACAGCTCACTTATATACTCACACCACACATGCTTACACACTCCCCCACACACCACACATACAGCTCACTTAGACCCTCACATACTCACGCCGTACACACTGTCGATCCTAGCTCATGTGGTGAGAGGAACAGTGGCCCGGAAGTCAGTGGACTGAGGGCTGCCCGCCATCTTGGTTTACTCAGTCGAGCTGGGAGGTGAGGAGGGGCCAGGTGATCTGCACAGTGCACTCCATTCTCCAAGTCTGTGCTTTGATAGTGTTCCCTCTCCTTTCACCCTTGAATATGGCACCTGGCCATCCCCAGGTGGAGTGAAGTCCTGGACCCTGGTGACTACTTGAATGGACTGACCCTGTTTGGCTAACCCTTACATCATGTAGATATGAGGTCCATTTGTGGCCTCCGTCCGCCTTCCCCGTCTGCCTCCCAGGAGGACGCCCTCCCTGTTTGCCCAAGTTCCTCACTGTTGTAGGAGATGAAGTGGGTGTGGCAGTATCGTGTGATCTCCTTGTTTGTACTGGTGGAACTGAACTGCTCACAGCAATCTTAGACGCCCCCGCGGAGGCGTGCATGACTCGCTCTCCCCCTTCCACCAGCCTCTCTCCTCTCCATGTGTGTTTCCTTCATTCTGTGCCTACAAGTACTCTGAGTGGAGGCCCCGCTGGGGCCCCCGCCATGTCCAGATTCCGTTCAAATATGTCGATGAGAGCCTGGAGTTCCTGCCCTGCGGAGGATGCGTGTTCCAGGGCAGGCCACGTGGAAGGGGGCACAGCCTCTGGATGAGACCCGTCCTCCCGTATGCCCGAGAGCCCTGCCCCCACCCCGTGCCCACCTGCCCCTCCCACTGCTCTGGACTTAACTGAATGGAATTGCCTGCAAGTGGTTCTCTCCAGGTAGACTTTCTCACATGAGCGAAATTTCAAGGGTCATGTCTTTTGATCTTTTTCTAGAAGATGCTAAGAAGACAGAAACAGGCAAGGCCACCACAGAGCCCGAAACAGCACAGCCAGAAGGTGTGGTGGTCAACGGGAGGGAGGACGAGCAGACGGCGGAGGAGATCCTCAGCCGGGGCTTGAGCCAGATGACCACCAACGCTGACACGGACGTCGATACCTCCAAGGACAAAACCGAGTCAGTCACCAGCGGCCCCATGTCCCCAGAGGGCTCACCTTCCAAGTCTCCCTCAAAGAAGAAAAAGAAATTCCGAACCCCCTCCTTCCTGAAAAAGAGCAAAAAGAAGGAGAAAGTGGAGTCCTGATTTGTGGCACCTGTGGACTCCCATTCACATCCTCTCCCCCCTCCCCTCCCCTTCTCCCAACTCTGTCCCTGCAGACACAGGGCCAAGGAGGGATAGAATAGGACCCTGGATTATACTCTGAGGGGGGACCTAGAGATCACCGACCAACCTCTCATTTTGCAATTACACCAGAAAAATCAGGTGACTAGCCCAAGGTCACACAGATAGTTGGCTGCAGAGCTGCACTAGAGTTCAGGTCTCCTGACCCCCGTCTAGTGTGCTTTCCACACACAACACTGCCTAGTCATGGGCCACCTTTGTTAGGATGTTGCCCACCAATCTGAGCCCAGGGCAGGAAGGCCAGAAATGGGCCCATGAGCTGTCAAAGGCTCAGACTAAATCAGACAGGTTGAGACTCCCCTGAGTAAGGTCCATTTCTTCCCAGGAATCCCATCTCCTGCGATGGCGCTATCTCCACATTGAGAAATCTCGCTTCTCTTTCCCATTTTGGGTCCCTGCCCTGCTGCTCAAGTAACTAGACAAATTGATCTGTTCCCCTCAATAGAAGAAGTTAATCTTTATTCCCTAGGCTGCTGGCTTAGCTTTTACTTCCCCAGACATGAACCCTGAGCTTTCTTCATGGAACCTCCTGAATGATGGGTAGAGGAGTCGTAGAGTTGGCAGACGGAAGGGCAAGCCACGGAAGCCTGACAATTGGGGATGGTTTAATCAACACAAGAAGCCAGGAACTTGTTTGTATTGTGCATTCCAAACTAAAGCTAACTTTAGCATAAGAAAATGTTGTCTCATGCTCAGGGCAGAAATTTGGGGAAATTTCAATCCTCTCTTGGCTTTGAGTTGTACCAGGAGGATCAGAATAGCACAGGGAACACTATGCCTTTCTAGCTTTGCATGACACTCAGAGCACTGCGGCTGTACCCACCTCACTCTTTTCCAGGGGTCAGGCGTCCCCTGGCTTTCCCTCAAACCCAGGAGCTCCTGCTCCCAGGCCAAATCTGGCATCTTACTCTTGGTACCTTCACCTTGACTCCTTTTGGGTTCCAACTCTGAGTCACTCTGGGTCCAGCAGAAGCGAATCAGAAACGTATCCTTAAGTTTAATCCTTTAGCCCAGCTCTCAGAGAAACACTTCAGTGTCCCTGGCCCTATCACCGTCTGGGGCCTGGTGGTAGCTACCACTATTGTTTTAAATGCCAACATGTTTTTCATATTCCTCCCTGGTACATTGATTAACAAGCATCGTTGGCCCCTTAGACAATCCGTTCTCTTTAAAGCACAGTGTCTTCAAAAAATTTTTCTCCTTTTTGTCCCAATTATTGTAAAACTATTTTTGAAAGTTCTTAATCATATTTTTCCATTTTCGAGCACTTCCTATCTATAGACACTGTGCAGGCCTCACCCACGTCATATCCTCTAACCTTCATAAAATCCTGTGAGGTGGATAAGATTATTCCCATCTTACCAAGAGGGCACTGAACTCCTGAAAGGATAACTGATGTGCTCAGAAAGGTCTGGAGTTTGGATTTGAACCCAGGTCAGTCTGAGTCTTGAGCCCTTGCTGTTAACAGCTATGGTGAATGGACAGCTTTAATCCCTAAGGGCCATTCTTAGTCCATGAACCATTTCTGTGTCTGGTCTCCACCGCATACTGTTAGCACATGAAGTGAAGGTGGGAAGCAACTTGTGTTCACCCTGGCTGATGCATGTCGGGTTCCTGGTGTATGGGAACTGTGGCCAAGCGAATATGGACCTTCAGCAAAGGAGGCAAGAGCCTTGTGGTTGGAGCAGGAAACACTATCCATAGTTGGCCATTTCTTGAGAAGGAAGAAAACTGACATATGACCAAGGAAAACCCCATGCTAAAAACCTAGTACAGATTCCCAACTGTGAGCCCCCTCTCTGGTCCACTTCCTGCTTAGGGTTCTGATGGCCAACCCACTGGTCAGGGGCACAGGTGCCTCAGAGATACCTGTCCTGTGAGACCTGTGAGAAATGCCTTGAAAAGCAAATCCTTCAATGCCTTCGTTTAAAGTAGATTTCACATTTATTCCCTCATCTTCTCATAACGTTTGTTAAGCACCCACTTTGTGTCAAGCATTATGCTGACATTAGAGGAAGCAATCGTTGTAACCAAGCAACATGGCAAGCAATGCTGAGAGTCATAGGAGTGGACGCGGCCTCTCTGCGGCTTCTCGTGTGCGAGTGGTCATGGCTCAGAGGTGATGTCCATCAAGTCTGTGCTCAGCAAATTCTCTTTATTCCCTTTACAACTGCGAGGCCCCACTTAGGTGAAAATGTCAGAGCCCTGCTGGAGTGCCACCCTTGGGAGTCACGCCAGGGGTCCACCTGATGCTTACCAATTTATTCACTCTCGTGTGTTCTGAAAACGGGCACTGAGCTTGGGTCATGGGCAGGCCCAAGGTGAGCACGTAGTTCCAGTCCTTGAGACATTCACAAGGACAAGAGGCTCATGTGGACAAATTACAAATCAGGCAGAGGACAGAGGTGGTGAAAGGAAGCAAAGCTAGGCTATTTAAGGATTGTTAGCTAAGTTAGGTTTTCAAAGCAGAGGAAATTGCCAGAAAAAATAAAGGTTGGCATGGTGTTCCATGGAAAGGAAGACTATGCACAAAGTCACAGAAGCATAGAATGCCACCATGTGGTCCAAAGCCATGCAGTGTGCAATGGGGAGCAGGAAGAGGAGGGGCCAGGTCATAAGGAAACATGTAGAAAGTGTGGAGCATCTAGATTTTCTGAAAGGAGTTGGGCACCACCGAGAGCTTTTGATCAGGTGAGAGTCATACTTGGACTTGCATGGTTGGAGAATGCCTTTGGTGGCTGAGTGGAGAGTGGGCAGGAGAGGGAGACGTAGTGAGGCTCCTCTGGAAGGTTGGCACTGAAGCATGCTTGGTTGCCTGCCTTGTACGACATTAGTCCTTAAGATGCTTTATTCAGAGAATTGTATGAGAAGGAGCTCTAGGCTGGAAACCCACTACTGGCTATAGAGGAATAAGGTATCTCACGAGAGATTTTTGACAAGAAGAGGAAAATATTCAAAGAGCTGATTTCAGCGCACAGTTTGATTCTCTTTCATCTTGGTGTAGAATTGCTGGGAGAGATTTTGACTGATTTTGTCGGTTTTCTTCTTCCCTTTTACACGAAGGATGTGGCGTGTGTAGCTCCAGGCGTGAGGACAAAACCATAGGCTGTGTGGATGAGCAGAGGGGCATTTTCTTTGGCTGTGCATTAAAGTTGGTTAAAAGCTTGGTACTGGACTAGAGAAAATGAATATTTATGAGCTCAGAATGTATAGGCAGTGGGCTCATTTCGAGTTTAACTACTGTGCTTGGCTATGCCATTGAAAAGTGCTAAGGAAACCGGGCGTGGTAGCGCACGCTTGTAATCCCAACATTCGGGAGGCTGAGACCAGAAGATCCGGGTTCGTGGCCAGCCTCAGCTACTTAGTGAGGCACTCTGCAACTTAGTGAGACCCTGTTTCAAAATAATAAAAAAAAGGGCTAGGGGGTGTAGCATGGAGGTAGAATGCCCCTGAGTTCAATCCCCAGTACCGCCAAAAAAAAAAAAAAAAAAAAAAAAAAAAGTGCTAAGGAAATTTGAACCAATCTGCTGCACTGTGGTGGGCGGATGTGGGAAGTAGAGAGGTTTCTCAACCTGTCAGGCAAGTGGGAACAGGGGCTGAGAGGAAGAGGGATTAAATGGCCATGCAAAGACAAGCTTGGCTCTGATGGCTTTTTGCACACTGGTGGGTGGTAGCCAATTGTGGTATGGGAGAACCATCCATACCATGTGACCTTCCCCCAGACTGCAAAAAGCTGCCAAGAGGGAACCCTGCCCAGTCCAGCTCTCAGAACCTCCTGGCTTGCAGCTGACCCAAGTTACTGTCCAAATTACACCTGAGCATGATCTCCATCAACATTCCTATAACTAAGATGAGGTTCTTCCTCTGCAGACAGCTAAGTCTCTTTTTTTCTTCTTTGTGTTATTGGGGATTGAAGCCAGGGGCTTTCTACCTCTGAGCTACAACTTCAGCTCTATTTTATTTTTATTATGAAACAGGGTTTCACTAGGTTGATGAAAGTCTCACTATAGCTAAGTCCTTTTTAAAGGACTTGAGGAGATTTGGATGAGGAGCTATAGGTTCCTTTTTTTCTTTTTTCTTTTTTGTACTGCAGATTGAACCCGGGGCATTCTAACTTTGAGCTACACCCCCAGCCCTTTTTATTTTTTGTTTTGAAATGGGTTGTCCCTAGATTGATGAGTGTCTTGCTATATTGCTGAGCATCTTGCTACATTGCGGAGGCTATCCTTAAACCTGGGATCCTCTTGTCTCAGCCTCCCAAGTACTAGGAATACAGGTGTGAACCACCATGCCTGGCTAGAGACGTAGGTTCCTAAAGGAAGAACCCACTGTAAAGCACTGCCTTACACCACCAAATCACCAAGACTGAGCATTGAATCCTGTCCCCGTGGGATGACACTGTCACCACTGGTGGGTATTCAGAGGTGGTGTAGCACTGCTCTTGTCAACACGGGCAGAAATGCTACAAATCCACTTCTCTGGTTGCTGTGGATTTGAAGGAGCCTTTCACCCAATGGCATGACTCACTTCCAAAAGTTGAAAAGGTTAAACCTAAGTTTGAATTTTTCCATGTGAGAAGGATACATAGCTGACCATAGGCCTGAATGCCATGTCTGTTCATAAGTGTGAATTTCATGTCCTACTTCTAGGCCAAGAGGGATCAGTTCTTGACTGTTGAACAGATGAGAAAACATCCACCTTTTACTCCTCTTATATCTGTGGGTCCCCCGAAGCCCTGGTTGACACAGTGGCAGTTGACTCTGAGCAGAGAGGACAGGCCTTCTTCCATCTCCTCTCATCACTGAGCCCATAAAATTCAAAGAGTCTGAGAAGAAATAAGGCAAATCTATGCTCTCCACTCCCACAGAAAGGACAGGGCCCCCACCACTCAAAACCTGACAACACATCAGGTCTGCTCCACCTCTGTCCTCCAAGGGGTGACTCAGTACAAGGGGCCTGAGGTGACTTTAAGTTCATGAAACATGCTCATGAATTACCTGTGCACACTTCCACTTGTGCCACAGTGTGAAAAAGCATACCCAGCAGTATAATTATTTACCAAGGTCCTATCTAGCCACCTACCTACTCAGATGATACTGCTATACTTTTGTCGGGAATGAGACCACATGTAGAGCTGTTGCCAAGGCATGCCCAATTCCCTCTTGCTTCTCACAGCGAGAAGCCACACTCAGCCAGGAGTGTGTGGGGATCCCAGGTAGGATGTCCTTTAGTGGAGAAAGGACCTTCCATCGTTTTTAAGTAGGTGGTTCCCTGGAAGGCTTCTTAGGAACAATTAGGAAGAATCTCCAGTTGGTGGTGTTCTTAAAAGATATGGAAGCAAAGGCTGGCATACCTAGGTGGCAGGAGGTTTTGCCAACTGATGTTTGGTGCCACTTACCGTTAAGATTTTCCCCAAAGTTGGGTCATTGCTATGAGAAACTGGGGCCTGAAGATGGGGGAGGGGATTGTGACTGACACAGGGAGCAGCTGGAAAGGAGCCTTTGCTTGGGAAGCCAGTTGTCTTTCCAGTAGCGTCAGGCACCTGCCCTTTCTCAATTCTTTGCCAAGCATCAGGATGACCCTGGCTGTGGAGGGGGCACTTCTGTTGTCTCTTAAACAGGGCAAAGAAGACATTGCCAGAGGGAGGCAGAGAATAGCTGTAGAAAGACCCTAAGCTTTTTCTCTCCTCTAGCAAATCATCTTCTATAACTTTTAGGAGTGAATCAGAAGGAGGATGACAGTTGGGCCCGGAACAGAAGGCCACACTTGGAAAACATTGCAACCCCTTACACAATGAGAATATATTTGGGGGAATCCCTTCCCCTCTTTTCAACTCCACCTCATGCCTATTGGTCCTGCTTTTGTGGGTGATTATTTGATACCCCGAGACTGCCTACCTTTAAATCCCTGTGATCTGCTGTAACTACGGGGTCCCAGTGTTTGCCCTCTCCCAAGAAGAGGCCAGGGTGGGGGAAAACAAGCCACCGGAGCCTGAGATGGCCTGGCTGGGGGCAGGGTAGCAGGAACCCGGTCTAGGTAGGGAGTGCCGTGTTCTCTAAAGCTGTGGATGGTTTCAGTGAATTGTGTGTGTCTGACAATCGTCATGCGAGAGTACTACTTAACTGTCTTCCCTTGTACATACATTGTCTGTGTTTAGCTTTTCCTAGTATTGTGAGGTTTCACATAGGGGTTCCATGTAAATACTCTTTCTGCTACTGAAACGCCAGCCCCCTGGATCATGCCCCATCCCCACAAATGGTTCTGCCTTTCTCTGTGCTAACACTGTTTGAGCCACTGGTGTGCAGATGGATGGTCAGTCTCTTGGGCTTTTATTTTGCAATTTTATATATATACACATATATAATATATATATTTATGGGTTGGTTTTGTATGGTTTTCTGTTTGAATCTCTGAGCACCAAAGCTGCCCTTTGATTTTCACAAGAACTTTCCAAAGCCACTTCCTAAGCCCTTCTGCTGCCTTGGTGTCTGACTGTGTCACCAGGGCGGTATCTCCACCGTGGGTTTCCGTATGTATGTGCTGTTATCTCACCTGCAGATATTACCCTAGTAAATCTAATGTGCTTGGCTTCCCGGTGTGTGCGACCCGTTCTGTTGGCTACTCAGTTCACCCAGCACCCAGGGAAGCAGAAGTCAGAAAGGGGGTCTGTGGATGGAAACATTGGCCACACAAGAAGTTTTCACCCTTGCAAGTATTTCTCACATCTGGGAAGCTGAACACATGCATCGTTGACTTCTGGATGTCAATGGTGTGGGGGGGTCATAGAACACCAGAAGCCTCGGAGAAGGCTTTACAAGCCATGTGGATTTGAAAACACAACTGTGGAGGAAGATTGGTGTGGGCAGCCTGAGATGGGGGCTACAAAAAGACATGTGGACGTTCATGCAACAGCAGACTTGGGGGCTGGAGAGGAATGGAGTGTTGAGCTAGACTCAGAGGGCCAGGGAGAGGCAAGAAGTCACCCCAAAGCAGGGAAGGGAAATGGGGCCTCTAGGAGGGAGAATGGCAGAGAGAGGGGAGAGAAGAGTCCAATGTGCTCCCTCCCAGACCTTCTTTACTCAAAAAATATGGAGCACACTCAGCACTTTGAGCTTCCATACACGTATACCAGGTGCTGTTTAAGTATCTTACACATAGATCCTCATTTATTTACTTTTAATATTCTTTTATTGGTGTATTAGAGTCTCACATCATAATGTAAATCATGTTAATAGTGACATACATGCACCTGCCCGGGCTCCCCTGTCATGTCCACCCTTCCCCATACAGGGTACAGAGATTGACATTAGTATTCTCACATATGTACATAAAGCTGATGGTAGTAATTCCTTCACTAATCCTCCCCCTTCCCCTCCCTCCTCTTCCCCTTGACCATTTCCCTGGTTCCACTGAAGTTTTTCCTCCATTATCTGGAGTCCCTCTGGTATCCCAATTACTCCCTAGCTTGCGCATATTAGAGAAAACATATGACCCTTCACTTTCTGTGACTGGCTAATCTCACTCAATGTTCTCCAGGTCCATCCATTTTCCTGAAAATGACATAAGTTTGTTCTTTATTGCTGAATAGAATTCCATTGTGTGGATATCCCATAATTTTGCAATCCATTCATCTGTTGATGGACACCTAGGTTGGTTCCATAACTTGGCTATTGTGAATTGATAGCACCTCATTTAACCACCACAAAGCCTAGAAGTGGCTCTCTATATTATTATGACTCACTTTATGGATGAGGACACAGACTCTAAAACTATAGACTTCCTGGGCCATAAGTTAATAATAAGTGATGAAGCCCAAATTCAAAGCTAGGTCTTCTAGGTACCCAAGCCCAGGCTCTTTCCACTCCTTCCCTTGGCCTGCGTGCCCTGTGAGTGTTCCTCCATCGCTGCCCTCACTTCCAGGTCCCGGCTCCAAGCAGATCTATTCTCCATATGTCTCCTGCACCCAAGGTCAGAGTCCCACCTTCCTTCCTCTTGCATCCAGGTAATCTGAAGCTCCCCTGAGCACTTGTGGATTTAGCAGCAAGGAAACCAGGCCCCCACCTGCCCCAAAGCCATCAGTTTCTCCTCTGCTGAAGTCACCAAGGAAACCACCTGCCAGGAGCTTGATTTCTGTGCTCTCACAGCCGAGCCCATGGGTCAGGTCAGCAACAGCAGTTAATGCGCTGACTCCGCTTTGCAAAGCTTGCTGCAATTTAAGATGGTGACTGAACCCATAAACGGAATTCTTCCTTTTCCTCCTCCTCCCCAATTTCCACTGCGGCGATTAAAGGCATTTTAATTTAAAGGCATTGAAAATGTTGGAGCAGAGTGCCCTCCACTTGCCAGAGGTGCTAAGGAATGTCTCCAGTGTAGGAGAAAGAGATTAAATGTATGGCCAGCCAACCCACAATCACTGCCTGTGCAAGAAAGACCTGGCTGGAGAGGACCCACTGTGAAGGGCAGCTCCCATTCCAAGCTAGCAGTGAGGATAGCAGGGAGAGGGGGTCAGAAGACACTGGGGAAATGTGGTGGGGCCAATTCTGGCCTCAAGAACACCTGCCAGAACTGCATTTTGGGGTATAAGGAACAAAGAGAGCAGTCCAGAGCCAACTCGGGGTCAGGAATAGAGCCTATTCCTAATAGGCAGGTGGGAATACCTTATGATTCACTGGGAGTTGGATAGAATACACACAAGGGAGCTCTGTCTTGCCTCAGTAGTGAGGAATAATTGGCCCTAGAAGAAATTCTGATTTGATCCTGTCTATCAATCATATACACAAGACCTAAAAAGACCAAATCGTTTCTAAGCAACTTAACTGCATGCCGAAACAAAGGTCAAGACTGTTTATAAGTGGATAGAACTATCCAGTACCCAACAAGGAAATTTTGCACTGCTATCTGATAAAATTACTGGACATGCAAAGAGGCAGGAAAATATGACTTATAAAGGAGATAAGCCAACCTATAACTCTCTTAGATATTAGACTCATTGGACAAGTTACAATAGCTATATTCCATGTGTTCAAAAAGTTAAGTAAAAGCCGAACGTGGTGTGGTACACTTGTAATCCCAGTACTTAGGAGGCTGAGACCAGAGGATCTGGGTTCACGGCCAGCCTCAGCTACTTAGCGAGGCCCTCTGCAACTTAGTGAGACCCTGTTTCAAAATAAAGACTAAAAACAATTGGACTTGGAGGTAGCTCAGAGGTAGAATGTCCCTGGATTCAATATCCAGTACCACACACACACAAAAAAAAGTAAAGACATAAAAGGTATCAAAAAAGTATACAACTTCTATAGAAGAAAACTACAACATGTGAGATGAAAAATACACTGGGATTAACAGCAGATTAGATGTTGAAGAAGAAAAGTTTTGTGAGCCAGGTGTGATGGCAGTCACCTGTAATCCTAGTACTTGGGAGATTGAGACAGGAGGATTGCATTTTTAAGAACAGCCTCAGGAACTTAGAACCTAAGCAACCTAGCAAGACTCTGTTTCAAAACAAAAATATAAAAAGGGCTGGGAGTGTAGCTTAGAGTTAGAATGCGCTGGAGTTCAATCCCTAGTACTACAATAAAATAGAAAAGATCAGTGAAATTGAAGGCATAGGAATAGAAACTAAAATGAAATACAGGAATTTTTTTTAAATGAACAAAATATCAGCGAGGTATTGGACAACTGCAAGCAAGCTAACATAGTTTTGCTTGGAGCTGCTGAAGTAGAGAAGGGGAAGGTAGAAAACGTACTTAAAAGTACTTAAATTTGGTCAATATTTCCCCACATTTGATTTAAAAAAAAAAAACAAATCCACAGATCAAAGAAGTTCAATTAACCACAATTGTAAGAAACATGAAGAAAACAACACTTGGGCACATCATTAATAAATTGCTCAAAGCCAGTGATAATGAGAAAATTTTTAAAGTGACCCCAAAATGGTAATATGTAGAGGAAGGAAAACAAAGATAACAGCCAATTTCTTGCCAGAAGCAAGGCAAATGAGAAGACAGTGGTATACCAGCCTTAAAGTTCTGAAGAGAAAGCAGTCAACTTAGAATTCTATGCCCAGTGAAATCTCTTTTAAAAATGAAAGTGAGATAGACATGGTGGTGCACACCTATAATACCAGTATTTGGAAGGCTGAGACAGGAGAATCAGGTTTGAGACCAGCTTCAACAATTTAGTGAGACTCAGAGCAACTAGCAAGACCCTGTTTCAAAACAACAACAACAACAAAAAGGGTTGGGGTATAGCTTGAACACCCCTGGGTTCAATCCCTACTACCATAAAAAAGTGAAATAAATGGGGTATAAATATAGACAAGCCACAATTATAGATGAGAGATTTCAACACTCCTCTCTTCCCTCACAATCAAGTAGACAAACATGTATGTGCACCCACAAATGCAAAAGATTTGAAGAGTGCAATGAAAACATCGTGATCTCATAGAAGAACATAGAGCCTGTAAGTAGCCTATATGCACATTCCTTTCAAATGGTTACGGGATAATTATAAATAAAGCAAAATAAACAGCAAAAAACACATCAGCAACCAGGACACCAGCCCATATTCTAGGCTGGTAGTATTCCACTGCCATTACCAAAAATCCCACCAGAGGGAGACATTTCCCTTTTCTGCTTTTGCTTTGCAGAAATGGTCCTGAGCAGGACTCCTTTGGTCTTTTCACGGCTCAGCAATGAGCTTCCTTACTCATCCAGGACTTCAGTACCTATCTGGTGACCATGTCTGAGCAGCTATCAACACTTACTTATATGTAGTACTCTCTGCCCACCTTCCTAAGACGCCATCTTTTGGGCAGCCACCCCAATGGTCACAGCTCATTCTGTTTGCTCAGCTAAGAGACCATGTAGAATAGTAAATAAAAGCCAGAATTCACTGTTGGGAGTGAATCTTATCTCTGAGGCTCATTAGCTCTGTCCCCTTCGGTCAAGACCCTTACTTCAATCTACTGTCCTTCAGCTATAAATAATCAATATAGGGGGAAATTTTGAGGGACTACTTTTGATTACTTGATATTATTTTAATTCTGGATTATTCCTTGGGGGACACCATAACATTGCCCCCTGCTGCAGGTCCAGGTCGGCTTCCTCCAGTCTTAAAACTAATTGCAGGATCATGCATACAAACACATGTGCAGGCTCCTACACAAACACACACAACCACACCCACACTCCCTCTAAAATAAACTTAAACTTGATGACCTCAATCTACATTGTTGTATCTCATCAAAATATTCTGACTTCACAGAATGGCAGACCCTGGCACCCCAGTGATGAAGACCCCCCTCCAGGGGCAGGTCTCTGCCTGGTACAACCTTGGCATCAAAGGTCATCTCCAACCAACCACACTGCCCTGAGCATTTGTGGGGACAGGGCTGGAGTAGCACTGGAAGCTCACATACTATATAGCTAAACACTGAAACATTTTAAATCAAGGTAAATATCTTAAGTTAAATATATTCTGTCTTCTTGCCTTTAAAATACACACTCAAAGCTGTGCATGGTGGCACATGCCTGTAATCTCAGTACTTGGGAGGCTGAGACTGGAGGATTGCAAGTTTGAGGTCAGCCTCAGAAAATTAGCAAGGCTCTCAGCAACTTAGTGAGACCCTGTTTCAAAATAAAAATAAAATAGATAAAATAGGGCTAGAGGTACAGCTTGGAAGTCAAATACCCCTGGGTTCAATCCTTAGTACCAAAACACACTCTCTCTCTCTCATAATGAGCTGGGAGTCTAGGTTCAAATTTCAAGTTCTGACTCCCTGTAGTTCCACAGAGGAAGGGAGCAGCATGAGCGGCTGATCACCAGTCACTAACCGCTAGCCTGAGGCCCGCACCCCTCTCTTCCCAAGTCCGGGTCTATCCAATGTCACAGTGGCCTTGTCTCT